>BQNB010045173.1:0-44440 GCA_026074375.1 Tanacetum coccineum
AGGTATCCCTAGAATCCGAGTCAACTGATTTCCGGTTTCTCCTTCTACTATTATTCATAAGTGGAGATGAAGGATAACTTTTAGAGGCATCGCAGGGGTGTCAAACGGGTTATCGGGTCGGGTTTGAGGCTTATCGGGTCGGGTCTATCGGGTTTTAAAAATTAAAAATTAACCCGCAACCCGACCTTATAAGAAATCGGGTTAGGCGGGTTCGGGTCTATCAGGTTGCGGGTCTATCGGGTTGATGCTAATTTCAAAGCACGAATCGACTCATTTATAACATACGGCAATTATGAGTTTATGACATTAACTGATAGCAACATGTCAACTATACTTTCCTTTGAAATAATATATAAACAAGAAAACCAGTATTAACAAGACCTATTAGCGTGGAATTTAATTTTACAGCAAGCATGTTTGTCTCATTTTTATCAGTAGGCGCTATATATAATCAATATGATCAACATATCATATACTGTAAGCCATTAATCAAATAACCAATCTATAATTTATACACATATACAATATCAGGTAGAGCTATCTTTTGATATTTGGCATAATATACAACACAAACTAGAAAGGATTATATATATTACAGATTTGTTAATGGGTCATTATAGGCTATCGGGTTTATCGGGTCAACCCGATAACGAACCAATTTAAACCCTAACCCGACCCTATTAGACTATCGGGTTGACCCGATAAACCCGATAAGCTAAGTTAGACCCGAATCAACCCGACCCTATAAGGCCTTATCGGGTTCGGATCGGGTAGGGTCAACCCATTTGACACCCTAGTAGCACATATCTAAAAATGAGAAGGGTTGAGCTTGGTCCCCACTTCCCAAAACCCATATAAAAGAGAGAAGAGTTCAATACTACTACATACGTGAAACATACAAACACGCATATAATACACAGTTTTGTTCTTCGTTTTCGTATAAACGAAAAAAAGGAGATCGGCGACTTCTTTCTGTAGTTTTGTTCTTCGTTTTCTTATAAACGACATTAAGATAACACATTTTAACCCATTTTAAGTATCGTACTTCGTACTTATTAAGGTTACTTACAGTCGAATGCGGAACGCCAAAGGGGACGGTGATACGACCCGGTTTGGGTTGTATCGGGATAGGGCATCACTTCAAGCGTGTGCGAGCTCCTTAAGAATATGGAGACGAAAAAGACGAGATATTTATTTGATCTTTAAACTTTGATTGATTCATTCATAACATTATGACACCTTAAATACTAGTTTATGAGATGACTCTCACAAACACAAGACTAATCCTAACATGACTCAAACACATATCCTAAACAATGACTCCAACACTTATCTTAATAAAACATAATAAATAAACAACGATAGTTATCCAACACGCCATGTCGGGGAAGCCGTCCCTCATCAACCACAGGCGTATCAGATGGTACCTCAACCCGATCATACCCGACTTGGAAGGACCCGAACCTGACCAACCCAAAAGCATAATAAGGTCGGTTTGGGTGTGTTTTCTTTATTCTCTACCCAATCATACCCAACACGAAGGGATCCGAATCCGGATAACCTGATTTTTTAACACACTAATTAAGTAGTAGTCCTTCTTGTTGAGGTTTCATATATGGTCCAAAAATTAAAAAACTAACGGGTTAATGAGCTCCCTTCTTAAGACTAATCAACTCATCCAAACAACAACTCACATTACCATACATAGGGCGTTAACGAGTTAGTTAGGTAAATGGGGTGTTTGGATTAGTGTATGAATATACATGTTCTGTATGCGTAGTCAATAGGTGTTGGATGTGTTAGATTGAAAGACCAAAATCCCCTTTATTTAAAGAGCTCATTGATGCCTGTTAGTTTTTTGAACTATCAACATGACGAAGTCTAAACATATGGGACTACTAACTACTTGTACACTTACCTTGTAAGAGGCACTACATCTGAAATCGGAGATAACCACAAGGACCAATAAGTAATATACTCTTGTTTTTGTGATTAGTAGAGGATGTATAAGTTGCTAACATTACTAATATTTCGTTTTTTTACATTGATAAACATTGAAAAGAAAAAGTGTTTTTTAGACAAATACATATCAGCTAAGATTATATATGTTTACTAGTGAAAGTTTAGTGTAGGAAAATGATGTGGTCATTATTCATGTTTCACTTGTTTCTGTTTGTACACGATAATTAGATGGTGTAACAAAAAAATGATGCAGAGAGTTCATGTTTGGATTTGATTATGTTATACAAAATACATTAATCATGACTATTTATGTTTATAAGTTTTATTTTGTCTTCTTGGCAGAATAATGCAACAGACTCATGGGTCACGTAAAGCATCCAAGTTGCATCAGACGATGTTATTAGCAGCACGCCAGATGATGTGTTAACTAATATTCTGAATCGTTTGCCATTACAAGACGCGGTGAGGACCGGTGCCTTGTCAAAAAGTTGGAGGTATATGTGGACTATGATGAGCCAACTTATATTTGATGAGGACTTCTATGAGTATTTACAAAAGATACAAAAGGAAAAAGATTATGGGAGGATTATAGATATGTTTCTTCGTCATCATAAAGGTTCAGTTACAAAGTTTCACCTCTACATAGAAAAAGGATGTAACTCCATATTTGATGTTGACGATATTAGGAATTGGATTTTGGTCTTGTCCCAAAAGGGAATTTTGGAATTCACTCTTGTAAATATGGAAGCAACACCACTTAAGTTAACTACCCATCTTTTCTCTTGTCTGAAGTTGAAACATTTGGAGCTTTTCAACTGTCATTTTTGTCCAAACTCTAGTTTTGCTGGTTTTCCAAATCTTCTGAGTTTGGACTTGTCTGAGGTAGTATTTGGAAGCTACACATGTGGGGAATTTGTTAGTCGTTGTCCATCGCTGGAGATTCTCAAACTTAGAGACAACACCATAAGCGAAATAAAACGAGCTGAGATTGCTAAACTAGAAAATCTTAAAGTTTTATTTTTACCTTTGTACGAGCTTGACAATATGTCGATGATGACAAATTCCGATATTTTTCAACTTATTGATTATTTTCCAGACCTCCAAGAACTTAATCTTGATTTTTGGGATTGCACGGTAAGGTCAAGTTGGAATTTTTTTTAAATTCATTTTCCAATAAATTGCAACATGTCTTGAATATTTCTCTATGATCAATGTTTGTTTTAGGTATTGGCAGATGCTGTAAAGAGGGCTCAGACCACCTTGCCCTCGCTCAATACACTTAGATTATACGAAATAGATTTTAGCAATGCGAGTATGGTATCATGTGTGGTGGACTTGATTTGTCGCTTCCCAAATTTGAAGACCCTTTTGATCAAAGTGAGTGGAATGCATAATATCAGTATTTAATTATTGACCATGTTAATTCTCATAGTTGTGCATCTGAATACTAAATAACATTGTAGGCCACATACGAGGACGATGTCCCAGCATCTGTATTTTCATCTTTGAAGGTAGATTTCAGCAGAATGGGAAAGTTGCAGCTGCGGAAAGTGAAGTTTGTTTTTGTTAGATATATAATGAATGAAGTGTGTTTAATGTTGTCATTACTTGCTTCTTCACCTTTGCTAAAGAAGATGGTTGCTACAACTTTAATTTTCATCTTTGGAGGTAGATTTCAACGGTGTGGTTGCTACAACTTTAATTTTAGCAACAAAAATGATGAGAAATGTCTTTTTAAGACTAGCAGTGGCCGCTAAAGGTTTTAGCGACCATAATTGGACTTTTAGCGCGTAGCCACTAAAAGTGGAAACGCAGTATTGTAATAAAGTGTGATCGACTGATCGTACTTGTCTATTTTGCCGTTTTTGGCAGCGTTGCTACAGTACCCGCCTTGCTACAGTACCCGGCCCACTTGGGCTGGGCCGGCCCAATTTTTTTTTTTTTTTTTTTTTTTTTTTTTTTTTTTTAGGCAATGTAAAAAAAATCGCTCGGTATAAAATAGAAAAAAAAACTACAAAAATATTGACTTATTCAGATAAAAAAATACTCGCGACATGAGGCCCAACACATAAGCCCATATAAAAAAAAACAAACTATTAAACATGAGACCGAAAAAATAAACCCGCACAAATAAAAAATAGAAAAGAATAAAAATAAAATTTTAACGCAAAAATTAACCCGTCCCCACCCACCCCCCCCCACCGCCCCTGCCTCCCCCGCACTATTAAACATGAGACCGAAAAAATAAACCCACACAGAATACAATAAAAAAACGCCATGTTCCCATAAAATTATATTAAAAAAAAACCCGTATAGCCAAAAAAAGAAACCTTTAAACATGAGCCCCACACATAAGCCCACATAAGAAAAAAAAAAAAACTATTAAACATGAGGCTGAAAAATTAAAACCACACAAATTAAAAAAAATAAAAAATAATAATGCCTCATTGGGCTCCCAATTTGGGCCAGCCCATTTGGTTTTTTTTTTTTTTTTTTTTGTAGGCAATGTAAAAAAAACCGTTCAGCATAAAATAGAAAAAAAACTACAAAAATATTGACTTATTCAGATAAAAAAATACCTGCGACATGAGGCCCAACACATAAGCCCATATATAAAAAAAACAACCTATTAAACATGAGACCGAAAAAATAAACCCGCACAAATAAAAACTATTAAACATGAGACCTAAAAAATAAACCCACACAGAATACAATAAAAAAACGCCATGTTCCTATAAAATTATATTAAAAAAGAAAAACCGTATAGCCAAAAAAAGAAACCTTTAAACATGAGCCCCACACATAAGCCCATATAAGAAAAAAAAAAAAAAACTATTAAACATGAGGCCGAAAAAATAAAACCACACAAAATAAAAAAAATAAAAAATAATAATGCCTCGCAACAGTAGCTACAGTAACCGGCCCATGGGCCGGCCCTTTTTTTTTTTCCTTATCCAGGCAAATTTAAAAAAAAAATTTGTTCGGCACAAAATATAAAACAAAATTACAAAAGTACTAAATTATTTTGATCAAAAAATATCCGCGGCACGAGACCAACACTTAACTGATATAAAAAAATATAACTATTGTCACAAATAATTAAAAAAAATTTTGCTCGGCACAAAATAACAAATTTTTTTACAAAAGTATTGATTTATTCAGATCAAAAAATACCCACGACATGACGCCGGAAAAAAATATATAGATTTATTCAGATAAAAAAATACACACGACATTACGCCCGCCCAACACATAAACCCATTTAGTTTTTTTTTTCTTTTTCTTTTTCTTTATCCAGGCAAATTTAAAAAAAATTGCTCGGCACAAAATAAAAAACAAAATTACAAAAGTACTTAATTATTTTGATCAAAAAATATCCGCGGCACGAGACCAAACACATAAGCTGATATAAAAAAAATAAACTATTGCACAAAATAATTAAAAAAAAATTGCTCGGCACAAAATAACAAATTTTATTACAAAAGTATTGATTTATTCAGATCAAAAAATACCCACGACATGACGCAAGAAAAAAATATATAGATTTATTCAGATAAAAAAATACACACGACATTACGCCCGCCCAACACATAAGCCCATATAAAAAAACTATTAAACATGAGACCGAAAAAATAAACCCGCACAAAATAAAAAATAAAAAATACCGCATCAACACGCGGGCAATCATGCTTAAAAAAAACACCCACATCTATAATAAAAGAAACACCGCCCCGCAGCAACGCGCGGGCAACTATGCTTGTATATACTCATTAGCGGTTTAAAACGACTTCGTTTCGGTAAGACTTTTACTGTTCATTTTTACTACTGTTGATTGCCCGCTCCACTCCCCTTAGTCCAGCCCACACATAACTGGCCTGCGTCTGGTGTTTCTTCATAATCATATATCTCACCCATCTCCTCCATTCTCCCAGAAACTTCTTCCCCCATTCTTTCCACCAAACTAAATATCAAAAATTCAGAGATCATGTTCTTCTTTCATTTATCGTCATCATCATTCATCTACCAACATCTATGCTAAACCTAGATGGAAACAAGATGAGGATTCTCTCTTCACATATCAGCCGACCACCACAACGGGACCACCATCACCGGAACACCTAGCAATTAAACTGACTACCAGGTTCTGCGGATTTTTTGGAGGTATTTTTTTGATTTTTTTTTTGATTTTGTGTTTTTATTGACGGGTTTTGGTGGCTTTTTGTGGGTTATTGGAATTGGGGTTTTTGGTCTCCTAAAGATTGTTAATTTGATGAAATTCGCCTTTACAGATTACGAGTTTATGCTAATTAGAGGTATTGACTCCATTAATATATGCGGTTAAATAGGGTTGAGGTGCTACAAGAGTCTTAATTTTACTACTTAGGGTTCAAATGTTAAAAAAGATGTTTGCTGAATATTTTTGGTATTTGGGGGTGTGCTTTTTATGGCGTGCAAAACGTATTAGTCGTAGAGGTAATTTTATAGTAGTTTATTTTGGTTATACTTCGTATTTTATTTGGAGTCTTTCTAATCTATCTCATGTTTCAGAGATCAAACAGCCCATACATGTGGGACGACTGGAGATGGTGTCAATGATGCGTCAGCATTAAAGAAGGGTGATATTCGTATTGTGGATGCTGATGTCACTGATAGAACATGGGTTGCATCCGTGCCTAAAGATGTTGCAGGATATGTGAAAGATGCAACCATGGGCTCGGTCTCTGATAAGACGAAAAAGGCGAAAGATGCAGCAGAGTGTATCCAATTTTGTAAGTTGCGAGAAAAATTTATGAGAAAATGTTTTTTTTGAAAGAAGTCTACTACTGCTACTAATAGACTTGGTGGTTGGAATGCTTAAACAGAAGCTTAAGTTTCAGAAACGGTATGAACATACCCTAATCAATATCAAACTTTCTTTGAGTCCGACTTAGTTTATAGTTTTTGGGTTGATGTTGTTGAAACATGCATTTGATTTATTTTGGTAAAGTGAGAGGTATTCGTGAACGACATTTCTTACGGTTGAAAATAAATGACATGGTCTAACTGAGGTATATTTTCCCTTCATAATACTTTCTTCTTTTGCTGAACTTCCAAAATTACCCTGCAATGCCTGCTTATTATGTGGATTGTCGTATACAAGTGACAAAATAGATTCAACATCAAAAAAGACCTAAAGAATGAACACTGAAAACATGAGTTAATAAAAACGTACACAATTCTAATTTCTTTCTTTCTTTGTTTTGCCAGTCAATGAATGAAATTAAAAGAGAGATCCTTCAATCATAATGTGGGGTTAATGTGTTCGTTTTGTAGGTCCCAAGGAATGCGGAGACGGGGCTAAGCAAGGGATGTAGGTATGTGATCGTCAACTCACTTGATGAAGCCAAAGTATCTCTTTTCGTCTCCTTTCAAAAACATATCTGACTATTGTAAGCTGCTATAGGTTGTTATCAGTTGTGCTATTCTTTCAAAAAAACAGTTGCTGTAATATATATGTGGTTGGCGCATCTAACAGAATTAGAGATTACAATTCTCAGCAGTGAGGAGTTTTGGTTGTCATATATTTTCGAGGCTTGACATAGCTATTTTCAAAGTGTTTGCTGACACCAAGAACCCGGAGATTTCGACTTCGCCCAAAGCAGTTGAAGTCCCCCTATTTCTCTTTTCTATAGGTACAGTTCATAATTTGATCTTACAGATTCAAACCTGCTGTTTTCCAAGATCCTTTTCAATTTTGTGATACTCTCCCACAGATGTTTATGCTCTAATATCTGTTATAAGTTTCAATTTAGTTTACATCTAATATTTGTTTTTAAGTTTGAATTTAGTTACCAATGTAATATACCCTTTTTGATGAATAGACTCTTAACATCCCATTTAATACTTAAAAGTCAAATGTTGGATATTTTTTAGGACGGAGTTTGTCTTATAGACGATTCTTTAGGATTCTTTATTCTTTAATAGCTGAAGTTGCTTTAGTAATTCAACAATAGTTGTGTACTTATTTGTGGCCTTTTCCTTATCTTACAGTTACATCGTTTTTAGTTGCACTTAACTTCTTGCTGCTATTTGCCTACCCAACGCCCGAGCTTCCAACTCCAAGTTTTGAGTATCACACGACTTTTACCGGCATCGCATTGGGAATTGTAAGAACATAACTTTTTTATATACTCCTAGCTATAAAAACCGAACTTCTAACTATGAAAGAACCAAACAAAGCATGAAGAACCTGCACATATGGCAAAAAGCGAAGGCCATGGTTTGTGTTAAAGCTTTTTGTATGCCGTTAGTATGGCGAATTGAGCAGGCGTGCATAGATATGTCACACACGTTTGTAACAAAACAACTACCAGGTACTGTTGATGTGTGTACGTAGGCTGGGAAATATATGCACTTTTTGGACCCACCTATATGGTTTATATAAGTGTATGCTTATTGTACCGATAACCTTTTTTTTGTTCAAAGTTAAAACACAATAGCTCTAAAGATATGTGTTCACGAAGTTTAAGCGATGAGAATGTCTATGCAGAATGGTAACAAAACACAGTCGTATATCATAAGCATCTTCAATTCTATATCTCTTAATATGTTTCCGCTTTATTATCAACAAAATGTTTTCCAACTTGAACCTTAGTAAAATTGAGCCGAGAAAAGCAGTCCCGCAGGCCGCGCACGGACACCAAATGCTTGTTGTAATAAAGTGTGATCGACTGATCGTACTTGTCTATTTGCATAGTAGATACGTACAAAGATCACTTCTATAAGTGATGTATTGTGATTACATTTAAGACTCGAGATTTACTAGTACCACATAACTTGCGTCAAGATTTTTTTAAGGGTGAAAGCTGAATTTATGTAACATACTTTTTTAAATTAACCGATGTATGCAACTTACTTTTTTTATTCTAGAAATACGCAACATACTTTCAAATACTTAACAATCTACGTAATATTGACCAAAATGTGACTTGTTTGACCGGTTACCACATAGAAAAGTTACAGTTTGGTCCCTGTCAGCTGCGTAGACTTCCACCGTTAGTTCCTTGACATTTTTTAACTAAATAAAGTTACAGTAATGATACCTTGACTTATGCATTACTTCCACTGTTAGTCCCTTGACTTTTTCATGTTTTTATACACACATTTTTATACAAACTATTATATACAAGTTTTTATACACGTTTTTATACATAGATTTTAATACACGTTTTTATACACACATTTTAATACACGTTTTTATACACACATTTTCATACACGTTTTTATACACACATTTTATACACGTTTTTATATACACATTTTAATACATGTTTTTATACACATTTTTGTACACACGTTTATATACGCACATTTTTATACACGTTTTTAAATACACATTTTATACATGTTTTTATACGCACGTTTTAATACACACGTTTTTATACACACATTTTTAAACATACACACATTTTTATACACGTTTTTATACGCGTTTTTATACACACATTTTTATTATGGTATTATATACACGGTTTTATACACACGTTTTTATACACACGTTTTTACACACATTATATACACGGTTTTATACACACGTTTGTATACACACGTTTTTATAAAAATGTGTATGAAAACGTGTGTATAAAAACGTGTATAAAAATGTGTGTATAAAGATGTGTGTATAAAAGCGTGTATAAAAATGTGCATAAATAAACGTGTATAAAAATGTGTGTATAAAAACGTGTATAAAAATATACGTATAATGTGTATAAAAACATTAAAAGTGTCATAAAAATACTATTGATCTGGACTTGTATTTAAAAGATGCACATGAAGGAACTTTAAATGCTTGGTAAAGTAGAAGGAAATGATGATAATAATTTTTCAAAACTGTTTGAGTTTAATTGTTTGATAGGTATCTTATTTGATGCTAGATAGTGGCATGATTAGGATTTTATCTCTTACCGACATTTGAGTATATCATACTCCATATTTTTTTGTTGTATCGAAGACATGCTCCATTATTTGCGTCAGGCTCGTGATTTGTATCTATGGGTCGATCTCATTCAATTCGGTAAACTTGGATAACTGTGTAATATTATGATTGAAACCTGGCATTCTAGGAAAGTGCATATATTGCAAAAATAAGTCATGCCATATTGAGCGAGTTAGATTGAAACCTGACATTTGATGTCAGAGTATAATTCTAGGAAAGTGCATATATCTACAGTCACTTAAGGCTTTTGGTATAGAGGTATATGAGTTTCTTCTCATCAACCTAGTTATGTGGTCATGCTTTGCTAGAGATATTTATGAGGCTTTCCACTATGCGTCGGTCGACCGACTCGGTCGCCGTCGATCGGAGTCGGTCGCCCCCATAGTGGCGAGTCGGTCAGGTCGTCGGTCGTCGGAGACCGAGTGACATAAAGATCGCAGGCACGACCGTTGTCGTGAGAAGGAAACTTACAAAAAAATCTGCCCTTTTTTGTTTCTATATAAAAAAAACTTTTTAATTTTCAAAATTTAAATAATTTAACACTATAAATACCTACTCATTTAACCATTTTCATCACACATTCAAACAACAATTCAAAAAACTTCTCTCAATTCAAAAACTCACCATGTTTAGCAAGAAAAAGAAAACCCCCAAATCAAAAACTTCAAATTCCCGACTTCAACCAAGTGCTCCGCATTTAACACCGGATCCGAATTTTCAATTATCAGGTGTTTCACCACCTATCCGTTTCCGATCTCCTACTTTTGAATATAATACACAATTGTCACAACCACCACAAAATAATAACATGTTTTATCAAAATCATCCAACAACCAAAATGCTTTTTACAATTCACCGACCGAGTTGTATCGTCCTACTATGGAATCATCGACGTCTTCCCAACCAAATCAACCATATTCTCCGATTAATCCTACCAATCTTGATATGAATTTTGAGGATTTAATGTTTGGTCAAGAATATAACTATAGCCAAGATTATTCTATGGGTCATGGTTCGGGCCACGGTTTGACGCCCGGTTCGACTCACGGTTTGTTTCCATTTGATGACGACGAAGACAACTCTCCTGCCGAAGAGGTGTCACCCGTCAAACCTAAGAAGCCCTCGAAACATACAGCAAAGACCAAGAAGGATGATCCCAAGGAGGGCAAGGAGGCCCCAAAAGAATTGACAGTGGCGGAAGAGATTGTGTTGTGCCAAGGTTGGTGCGATGTTTCAGAAAATAGTATTTCAGGAAACAACATGAAGGCTAAGGGATTTTGGGAAGCTGTTATTCGGTACTTTGAAAAGGAGACTGGTTCAACAAGAGGTTATGACTCGATCGTTAGCAAATGAAAAAATAGGGTTCGCCCTAGAATTGGTGTTTTTTGCGCCATCATCAAAAATATTGAAGCGAATCACGAAAGTGGTACAAATGACCTCGATGTGTACCATAAAGCTTGTGCATAATACAAAATGATTTACAAGGGTGATTTTAATTTGGAGCATTGTTATAACATATTGAAAGATCACCCAGGTTGGACAGACGTTGAGATGCCTTACTTTTACCAAACTCAGAGGCGAAAAAAGTCCAAGACTTTTGAAACCACTTCGGGGTCAGCATCTGGTGGTATTAATTTGAACGAGGAAGATGATGAGGCTGTGCAATAGACTCAAGAATTCCGACCAATGGGTCTTGACCGAGCAAATGCCAAGAAGAAAGCAACCGGTTCTTCTCGTGGGGGATCTTCTTCATTTGTTGATTTGGTAGCCGAAAAGTTCTTCAACATGAAACAAAAAAAAGGAAAAAGAAGGACAAGGAACAACAGTCCTATTTAGAGATGAAGAATCAGGAGTTGAGTATCCGGGAGGCCGAGGCTCGAGAAATTGCACAACTGAAAAGGGAGAAACTAGAAATTCAGCGTCGAGCGCTTGAATTAGCCGAAAGGGAGAAACGAGACAGAGATATCTTATTCTATAATTCAGTAATCGACCCGACCTTGCCACTAATACAACAACAGAAGCTGTTCGAGATGAAGATGGAAATCAAGGAGCGATATAACTTAGATTATTAGTTTAAGTTATCTGAATAATTATGTTTTAATTTTAGTGTTATGTTTTTATGTTATCTTAATAATTATGTATTGTTTTTTAGTTTATTATGTAATGTTTTTATTATTAATGAAATTTATGTAATGTTTTTATTTATTAATGAAATTTAAATTTGAAGTTAAAAAAATGAAGGTCGCCTCATAATGGCACTAGGTCGCCTGTAGGTCGTCGGAGAGAGAAAGCTGATGTGACGCCGGAAAATGTAAGTCGCAACCGTTAACCATAGTGGGTAGCCTGAGATAAATGATAAAAGATATGAAAAAATTACCGTTCTAGAAAAAACAATTATCTTAACAAAGAAAAATAACAATAATATCTTAAAACATGTTAAAAAAACAGAGTATAAGCATGGCACTACTACGCAAAGTGTTTTTTGGTACGCCAATTTGATACAGCTATAAAAAAAACCATATCAAAAGAAGGAAAAAAACTCATTTGTACGGTTTAAAAAAACCCTTTTGGTACGGTTTTTATACTTTTTTTTGTTAGTTGGTACGGTTGTTTTCTAAACCGTACCAAATAATTATTTTTTTACGGTTGTTTTTTAAACCGTACCAAATAATTGGTTTTTTTGGTACAATTTCTTACTAACCGTGCTAAATGGTTTAATTTTCGATACGGTTTTCATATAACCACACAAAAAAAAATCATGATCCCCCGGCTAAAACTTGCTATAGCGTTACCAAAGTCGTAGTTCCTCTTATTTGACAAAGTTTGGCCTAACAATACAGGTTCGTACTTGATATTTAAGATGTTACGTAATCTTGCAAGAAGGTTCAGACTTAAAATTTTCTAGAAATACCTTTTTCCCGTTTTACAAAACGCCAACTCAAAAACCTTTTGTAAAACCCTAACTCATTGTTGTTAGTCAATCCTAAATGTTTTATCAAACTGGGAGATTTATGTTTTCGCAAAACCATTAAATGAGAACATACAAATGGAAATAATCTTTGCGTTCAACTTGATTAATCACTTGACGAGTCTACTCTCTTATTGGACAAAAATTTGAAATCCTAAACTAATTTTTGTAAAAAGTTGAGTAAGATCAATGGCTCAAAAGAACTATGTAGAGGGGTGTTCTATGCAACGATCACCATTGCTTGAACCCAAAGGTTTTAGCTTATAGAAAACTCGTTTTGAGACTTATGTTAAGTCTAAACATCTTGACTTGTGGGAGATAATTTTAAATGGTGATTTTGTTTTTACAATGGAAGATCTAGAGACGAAGTTGGATGTTGTAAAACCATTATGGAATTAAAAGATGAAGAAAAGAAGAATCTTAGTAAAAATAATGAGGCCATAATAAATATGGACTTGTTTTTACGTGCAAAACGGAAAAGAAGATTTGACACACACTTATAATCACTCACCAAGGCAACTCACAAGTCAAGGATTCAAGATAGATCTTCTCATTCAAAAATATGAATAGATTGTTGGAAGATGAAACTATCAATTGTGGTTATACTCGCTTTAATGTGATTGTTACTAGTCTCAAATATTTAGATCAAGATTATTCTAACAAAAACCATGTAAGAAAGTTTCTTAGGTCTCTTCCACTCAAATGACGTCCGCATGTAACAACGTTTGAATAAGCCAGATATTTGGATAAGCTCCCTCTTAATAAGCTAATTAGCAACCTTAAATTCATGAGATGGTCTTAGAAATGAGAGTTAAAGCCATAAATTACCAACGAACTTTCTAAAATTTTCAAATATAGGTAACGAACTCTCAAAATTACTAGTATAGCCATTGAAACCGGCTAATTTTTAACAAAATTGGTAATCTAACGTGTTGATTTTCCACGTATATAAAAAATTAATTATCATTTTCCACGTTGGCTTTTTTTCTTTACTATTTCCAACATGTATCGTTACCTAATTGAATCCAACCCATTAACCCGTTAATCCAATGAAGTAAAACCCGACCTACTATTCTTATATTAACCCTAAATCATATACCCGATTCTAATTCTTTCACCAAACAAAAAAATTTGTCCCTAAAATTAAACCTAACCCTGAAATGTCAACTTTTCTTCAAGATCAACCATGTGAATGTGATCTCCCCTTTAGAGTATTAACAGCTTGAACTTCAATAGTCCATGCTGAAGGTTTTTTGTTTGCCCTAATCGATCTAAACCTGGGAAGAAAAGTGAGTATTAGGATTGGTATGATTTAGAGCTTGAATCTGATTGGTACCAGATGCATTCGTACGAGATGCATACTCTTTTGAATCCACAACAAATACGTTACTTGGTACAAGTGAGCAGCCGGCAAGGAAGGATTCAAGAACTTGAAGTCATTTTAGTTGAAAAGAACAATGATTTGTAGAAAACTATGAAGTCTTTGACTTTTTGGAAGTCAACTTTTTTTGCATTTGCAGTTTGTATGTGTTTGGTACTTGAAATGAAATAGAATATGTTTAGGATTTGCATTATAATGGATTGTATGTCTTTTGGGTAGGTTATGTTGTATCAAATGAACTGAATGAATGAATGAAAATGCATTTTGGGTTGATTTACCTGAGTTGTGAATTATATATAGCAATCTGCACATGGCCAAATGACAAAAGGCAACTGACAAAAAGGCAATAAAACATTGAATATAACATTGAATAATTCAAGTAGAACCAGTCAATGGGACATATCACATCAACATAAAGTGTTCACATTACTAGTGGGGGACACAACCCTAGTTTTTCACAACCATGTGAGGACCAAAAAATACATAGTTAATTGTTTATCACTCCCTACCAACAACGCAAACCAAGGACCATAAAAGATTAAAGTTTTACACAACCATTTAAAGCTACTGAACCAGATCTAAACCTTCAAGGACTAACATCAAATGCTTTATCAGCTGTTGAACCAAAGCCTTGTGCATCAAATTTGAATTTTTTTCTCTTGCATTTTTCTAATTCTCTCTGATCTTCCTTTGTTTTGTGGTAGATTCTGAAGGGAAATTATGTTTCTGGTTGACTTTTTGATGTTTGATCTTTCTTCTTCTTTGTTGCAGGCTCAATAATTGCATCTTCAGTTTGTGCAGGTTCAGATTGTGCAGCTGCAACACATGCAGGTTCAGATTATACAGCTGCTTCTTGAAGATCTTCAGGTTGAATAGTTGCTGATGCAGCTTGAGCATGTATTACAGATTCATGAGTGTTCAGATTGAAGTTAATGGATGCTTGGTTTTGTTAAAAGTATCAACATCCATTGACTCATCTTCTTTAGGGAATCTGTAATCATTTAAAAGATCCATCATAGCATCCTATTTTTCTTTTTGTCTTGCCCTTTACAAATCCATCCTTTCAAACATTGCTTATTCCTCCATGGCTTGTCTGAAAGCTTCTTTATCTAACTTCTCTTGGTATTCTTTTTCCTCCTTCTGCCTTTTTTCTTCTTCCTCATCCAACAGGCCTTAAAGATATGCATGCTCCATATTTTGCCAAATTTCTTCTTCATCCATCAACTATAAAAGACAAAGGTTAGAAATCAGTCAATTAGTTATTTTTTATTATAGCTAATATATCATTAAAAACTCATACTTGTAGTGATCTCCCTCTGCCACCACCTCTTGAACCTCTGCCACCACCTCTTGATCCTCTGCCATCACCTCTTGTTATACCAGCACCCATATCACTACTGCCATGTTAGGAAATATATTGTAAAAGACTTAATACTGGTAGTATAACAGTTAAGTCTGGTAGTATTAGTTAGTTCTGGCAGTACTAAGTTAAGTCTGGCAGTACTAAGTTAAGTCTGGCAGTACTATAGTTAGTACTGGTAGAGTGGCAGTACTATAGTTAGTACTGGTGGTATTTAGTTAAGTCTGTTTATGTAACAGAATAGTGATAATAGTTATCTTAGAGATATTTTAGGAGATATCTTAGGAAAGGATATGCATTATCCTTTCACACGTTTTGTATAGCCTTTTAGGGTTTCCTTGGTGTATAAAAGGAACCCTACGGCATAGAGTTTTATATAACAAATAGTAGCATTGAAGCTTAATAGAAATCAATAGCAAAATTAGTATTATTGTTCTTCTTAATTCTTGTGTTAAGATTCCGCATTAACACTTGATATTCATAGTCAGTGTCACTCGCATAGTTGATTTAGATTTATTCAAGTTAGCTATTATCTTGAAAAGGCTATATAGATCCAAAACCAAGGACCTACAAGTGGTATCAGAGCCAATAGAGGGACTCTGAGTAAGAAGAATCACTAGAACCACAAACAAACACTCTCTTTTAGATCTTTACAAATGTCTCAACCTGCTAATGATGAGTTCTCTCAACATCTCAGTGATGATGAAGCATCAAACCATGAAGATGCATCAAAGACACTGGTGCTGCACCTAAACAACAACAACAGGTGATTCCTCAAACAACTACTATCTCAAATATCAAACTCCCAATTCTGAAGAAGGAGTATGATATATGGGCTATGGAGATGGAGCATTACGTTGAGTACATTGACAATGAAGTTTGGAAGGTAATTCAGAATGGAAACTCCAAGAAGAGAATTTCAACTAGAAAATATGGTATTGTTCGAATACTTTCACTAGTAACTGTTGCAGAAATTCAAGCTGTTGAAAAGGAAAGGAAGCTGTGAACTTCCAGTGATGGTAATGTTAGATAGGCGTTATTAACTTGACTATTCCTTCTGACTTCTGTTAGTATCTGCTGCTGTTTGGGTGGTTGTGTGTGTTGTTGGTGTTGTGGTGTGTTTGGTTTTTGTTGTGTTGTTGTGTGGTGTTTGGGTGTTATAGCACGAGTATAAACTAAAGATCTAAGAAACACCCTGACACGTTAAACAGAAAGAATTGGGAATGCACTGATGAAAGAGAACTAGGGGAACAGGTTCTACTCTCATTTACACAAAGATCTAGACAGCTAATAACTGTATGTTTAGGTATACACTCGCTGCACACAGCCATATCGTATCAGACCCTACCACGCGCAACGCCCCCCCCCCCGCCGGATCAGAACCACGCCCACCCCTCTCTGCCTGGACACGCCACCTTCCCCTCGCAATACAATGGGCCCCACATCTTGCCGCCAACCCTGAGAGGGCCCCGCTCCCCTGTGTCTCCTCTTTGTTTTGTCCTTTGGCTGAGGTTAAGAAACAAAGGGTTTTTAATACTGGTAATGGGGTGGCAAAACCAGTATGGACTAATACCAACAGGATTAATCATGCTAATCAATTTGTTCCTAGACCAGTACAACTTAAAACTGGTAGGCCAAACATTAATTCTGTTAGGACAAATATTAATACTGGTAGAACAAATATTAATTCTGTTATGCCTAGAGTTAATACTGTTAATACTAATGTTAATACTGTTAGATCTAGACAGCCAGTACCCACCAGGACATCAAACAGTTTTAGTCCTAAAAGACCACAGGTGAATCAATTTAATCAAAGAATGTATTTTTCTAAATCACATTCATCTGTAAGAAGACCCTTTTCAAAAAATGCAGCACAAATGTCTCATTCTCATGCTGTAAAGGGAAATTGGGGATCTGCTGTTAAGACCTCAGCAGGTTATAATTAGAGGAACTCAAACTCCAATTGTGACAGTGGACCAACTTTTATTAGAACTGTGAATGCTAAAGGTCCACAAGGCAGACCCAAGCCTGTAAAGGCCTGGGTCCCTAAGAGAAACTAATTTCTCTTTTTCATGTGCAGGATCATCCACTGAAGAACATGGTAGATAGAGGTATATTTGATAGTGGATGCTCAGGGCACATGACAGGTAACAAGGATCAACTGGAGGATTTTGAAGAATTCAATGGGGGATCTGTTACCTTTGGAGGTAGCAAAGGCTACATATCTGGTAAAGGAAAAATAAGAGTTGGTAATTTAGATTTTGATAGTGTGTCTTTTGTAAAAGAATTAGGGCATTTTAACCTTTTCTCAATATCACAAATATGTGATAAGCAGCACAAGGTTCTTTTTACTGAAACTGAATGTCTTGTTGTGTCTTCTGACTTTAAGATGCCTGATGAAAATCAGATACTTCTAAAGGTCCCTAGACATCACAATATGTACAGTTTTGATATGAAGACACCTACTCCTGCAAAAGGTTTTGCCTGTTTGATTGCTAAAGCCACATCTGATGAATCTAAATTATGGCATAGAAGGTTAGGTCATATCAATTTTAAAAACCTAAACAAACTTGTGAAGGGAAACCTTGTAAGAGGTCTACCTTCCAAGGTTTTCAAAAATGACCATACATGTGTTGCCTGCCATAAAGGTAAACAACACAGGGCCTCCTGCAAGGCCAAATTAGAAAGATTAATCACTGAGCCATTACACACCTTGCATATGGATCTTTTTGGTCCTACTTCTGTAAAAAGCATTAATCATGCAAGTTATTGCCTTGTAATTACTGATGATTGTACCAGATTTAGTTGGGTATTCTTTTTGGCCTCTAAGGATGAAACTAGTGGCATTCTTCAGAATTAGACAAATGAAACCACCTTACTCACAGGGTTAAAATCATTAGATCAGATAATGGCATTGAATTTAAGAATAGAGATATGCTTGAATTTTGTGGAAACAAGGGAATAAAACAAGAGTATAGCAATGCCAGAACTCCACAGCAGAATGGAGTTGCTGAAAGAATGAACATGACCCTAATTGAGGCTGCTAGAACTATGCTAGCAGACTCACTTTTACCAACTACTTTTTGGGCAGAAGCAGTTAGTACTGCTTGCTATATATTTAATAGGGTAAGATGTATGACTAAACCTCAAAACAAAACTCCTTTTATGAGCTTTTGTTTGGTACACAAACTCAATTATGAGCTAGCATAAGACCTTCTGGGTGCCATGTTACCATTTAGATACTTTAATTGTGCTTGACAATTTGATGGAAAGTGTGATGAGGGTTTCTTAGTTGGTTACTCACTAAATAGCAAAGCCTTTAGGGTATATAATTTAGTAACCAAAAAGGTAGAAGTAAATCTGCATGTAAAATTTCTTGAAGAAAAACCTAATGTGAAAGGAGTAGGTTATAGATGGATGTTTGATATTAATTATCTCCACTTATTAATGAATTATATTTTCTTGTGTCTTTGACAATCAATCTAACCACATGCAGGTACTATCAGAGGTAACTGAACAGAGCAGGTACTCTACAATCTCCTAATGCTAATGCTTCTGAGTTAAGCAGATGAGAGATGAGGAGCTTATTGTATGTGCCTACAGCAATCAAGCAAACCTTCAGGCGAAAGTTTAGACCAGGAAGTCTTCTACAATTCAAAGTAGAGAATTTTTAACATAACTTCAAAACCTTCCAACCAAGAGAGGAACTTTTTCTACTGTCATTTCAGAATATATCTCCTAAAATACTAGGCTTTTAGAAGAGACTTGGATCAACTTGCTCAAAAGCATTTAAGGGAAGTAACTACTGATAAAGCTACCATTACTAACTCAGTTAATTCTGTATGAACCAGCTAATACTCAACCTGCTGATCAGACGATTCAATATGCTAGAGCTCAACAATCCTTAACAAGCCTCAGAAAGGGATTTGATGAAGCTTCTTTATGATAATAAGGGTAAGCCATGATTCAACAACTTACCAACAGAAGTAGCTGTTAGTCCCATTCCTACTCTTAGGATTCACAACATTCACCCACAAAGCCAAATACTTGGCGATCCTAAGTCATCTGTACAAACTAGAAGCAGAGTGAAGCAAACTTCAGGACATACACTTGTAAGTTATGTTCAAAAGCAGCAAAGGAACAATCACAAAGATCAACAACATTGCTTGTTTGCCTGCTTCTTATCTCAGGAGGAACCTAAAAAGATTTCTGAAGCTCTTAAAGATGACAGTTGGGTTGAAGCTATGCAAGAGGAGTTGTTACAGTTTAGGCTGCAACAAGTATGGATTCTAGTAGATCTACCTCATGGAGCAAAGGTGATTGGAACAAAATAGGTATACAGAAACAAACGGGATAAAAGAGGAGTAGTTGTTAGAAATAAGGCAAGATTAGTGGCCCAAGGTCACAGACAGGAGGAGGGTATTGACTATGATGAGGTTTTTGCTCCTGTGGCAAGAATAGAAGCTATCAGGTTATTTTTAGCCTTTGCCTCATTTATGGGGTTCATAGTATACCAAATGGATGTCAAAAGTGCATTTTTGTATGACACTATAGATGAAGAGGTGTATGTTTCTCAACCTCCTGGTTTTGTTGATCCTGATCATCCTAAGAAGGTTTATAAGGTTGTCAAAGCTTTATATGGACTTCATCAAGCCCCTAGAGCTTGGTATGCTACTCTATCAATATTTCTAGAGGAGCATGGATACAGAAGGGGTACCATTGACAAGACTTTATTTATTAAGAAAGATAAGAAGGATATCATGCTGGTTCAAGTGTATGTTACCAAAACGCGTAAAACCCAGTTGATAATCACCAACAATCACAACCTTGTTACTACAATTTCAAAAGAATGGCTTCACTGAAATACTGCGACAAGCATAACCAAGTGGGATTCTTAAAGAAACCTGAATAAAGTGCAGGGTTTGCAGAGATAGTAGATTTCTTAAAAGGCTCGCATATCCGGTATGCCTTGACTCACAATCCTACTATCTATGATTCCCTAGTCAAACAGTTTTGGCAGACTACAACTGCCTCAACTCTTGCTGATGGGACTCTAGAACTAAGAGAAACCATAGATACTCTTGAGTATACAATCACTGAGGCATCTGTTCGAAGTAAGCTTCAATTAGCTGATGCTTCAGGGATTTCTATGTTGCCAAATACTGAAATTTTTGAGGGAATGGGGAATATGGGGTATCCAACTGATGGTTCTTTTACTTTTTGGAAAAGCTTTTTCACACCCTAATGGAGATTCTTGGTCCATCATATTTTACACTGCATAAGCCCTAAAAGTGGTGGATGGGATCAATTTGGTAGCAATATTACAACTGCTTTGATTTGTCTTTCCACTGGCAGGGTTTATAACTTTTCAAAATTGATTTTTGATGGAATGATGGCTAATTTGAAAAGTAAAACTAAGTTTTTGATGTACCCTCGCTTTTTTACAAATGATTTTGGAACTACAAACTGAGATTAAACACCCTTATTTGGCTGTGGCCTTAACCAAAAAGATTTTTGGAAACATGAAAATGGGTTTTAAGGGGGTACCAAGACCTTTATTGCCTGCTATTTGCCTGTTTGTATATGCAAAGTTCAGGACCACAGAACAAGCTAAGGATCAATCCAGCATCTTCCAAACCATTACCATCACATCTCAC
The DNA here is from genome assembly GCA_026074375.1 of Tanacetum coccineum. Taxonomy (NCBI): domain Eukaryota; kingdom Viridiplantae; phylum Streptophyta; class Magnoliopsida; order Asterales; family Asteraceae; genus Tanacetum; species Tanacetum coccineum. Next base: position 21,304 of record BQNB010045173.1, read on the forward strand.
CCTAACACTGTATCAGAACCCAACACCTGTACCTGAACCACCAACCCACCCGACATCACCTTCACCTGAACCTGACAATGAACCCACTAAGCACACTTTTGACCAACCATCACCTGAACACCAACCACTCTCACCAAGAAAGGAACCTGAAGCTCCACAATCTCAGTATCCTTCTCACCCTCATGTGCCAGAGGCAAGATCATTGACAGTGGAAGACCTCCTTCATTATGGATCCCACTTGATCACAAAGATTTGAAGTATTTGGAGACAGGAGCACAAGCATACAAGCAGACCATGGGGAAAGCCATTGTGAAGTTGGTAAAGAAGGTCAAGAAATTGGAAAATATTCTCAAAAGAAGAAATATGGTTCTAACTACATCAGAGGATGAAGAACCAAAGGATCAGGAGAGGATATTTAAGTACATTGATGATGATCCTCTAGTTTCTTTTGTTACTCCCACTAAACCTTTCCGGAGATGGCTCGAATAAAATCAGCCCTACAACCCTTGGAAACAGGTAAAACTCTGTCAAAAGGTTGCTTCTCAGAGGTACCAAAATCAGATTGATAAGAGATAAAAGATACAAGATGATAAAATGATTCAGGGAAAAACTTTGAAGACATTAGTACTGCTTGAAAGTTAATACTAGGTGGCTTAGGAATTTGTACTGGTATTGGACCAGTTAATCGATAGAGGCCAAGGAAAGAAAAGCTCCAATATTGTTTAAGAAGGACTCAAGCTCCCAAAAGAACTAAAAAAAAAAAGAAACAAATTCACACAAGAAGAACTAGTCTTGTCAGGAACCATAAGATTGCAAAATCTAGATGGAAGAAAAACTGTACCAAACAAGTTTATTTGGATGCTTTATTGGCTAAAAGATTGGCAGAAGAAGAAGAGTTAACTGAGCAACAAAGCCAAGTACACTCAAGTTCAATTTGAAGCTCACATTATACTGAATAAAATTGGGATGCTATTAGAGCTAAGCTTGAGGCAAATGCAGGTTAGCAAAAAGTATTATAGCAAAAGATATGTCTGAAGAAGACTTTACAAAGAGAATGGTGGACTTAGTAAATCAAAGGAAGAAATACTTTGCAGAAGAAAGGGAAAAAGCAAAAAGAAGTAAGCCTATGACTCAGTCACAGTTGAGGATTTACATGTCAAATTATCTGAAGAATTAAGGAACATGGAAGCTTTCTCAGTTGAAGAAGTTGAAGTTTGAGGAGATTAAAGAAGAATTTGATAAGCTGGTTAAGCAAGTTGATACTTTTGTTCCTATGAGTCTTAAAGCTACAAAGGCTGAGTTGAAAAGATTTGGTGAAGAGCTTCAGACAAAAACTACTAAAAGGCAAAAGATTGATGATAAAGATGCACAATCTACAGAAGAAAAGGAAAAAGAGCCTGTAAAGAAAATGGGAAAAAGAAGGAAACAGATAGCAAGGAAAGGGTTACACACTGCTAAGGATGAAGCTGAAAAAGATGAAGCTAGTAAAGAAGATGATTCTTCTTCAGGTACAAATGTTCCAATTAATCCTGTTCCTGTAGCTGTTAAATCCCCTAGTATAGCAAGCTATAAGATCATCAAGCAAGGGGGGGAGGCAAGAAAGGGTGTATATCAATAGTAAGAGGAAAATGGTACTGGATAAGGTGTATATGAGCTTAGGGCCATGCTTAAAGAACTGTTCAGAGAAGATCTTACATAAATTTTCAGGATAGTGATGAAGAGATATGGTACAGAGGGTCCAACAGATGATTATGAGAGGGTGTTTTGGAAAACTTGAAGACAATGTTTGATGCACCTCTTAGTACTTGATTTTAGTTTGGAGCTTACCAGGTCAACAAAAGATACCAAGTTGGAGATACTATGAAACCGCAGAGTGGCCTGTTTTGAACCTAGACTCAGCTGATATTTATATGTAACAAAAGACAATATCCTTTATCAGCTATGTATGTCAAACTATGCTGAAATGAAGCTTCTGGATGAAAGATGAACGAGGATTGTTATAAAACATTTGAAAAGATGGAGGAAAGCAGAGTTGGTGTTAGAAAATGAAGAGAGTTGTCGGTAGATGTGAAACATATTTTGGAAGCTTGAACCCTAGTGGAAGAGTAGAAGGTTGGGTGTTGGCTAACCACCACACAACAAATGGTTATCATTCACCATGCTTAATAAGCATAAGGACTGGCTAGTCCAAAGCAAACGGCTTTGGTAAAGACTTCTCAAATCTGTTTATGGTTGAAAGTTTACCAAAACTGGATGGTACTCACTTACCATGATCAGTTCAAAAGCAGTTGATCTGGTTATTAATCCACCAGTGTAATTTCATGATTCCACCAAAGGATTAGCTAGCCTAATAGAAAATGGTTACTTAGTAAAGGCTTAATCAAATTCGTTGATAGCTGATATTTGCTAAAATCAAATGGATGTTCAACTCACCATGTTTCATGTACTAAGAGTTGAAATGGTTATTAATGTACCATGGTTTATCAACCAAACATTGGCTACTCCAGAGTTAATGGCTAACTGGTAAAGAGACATCAAATCCATTAAAATTTTCAATGATTCACCTCTTACAGGAGTTAACACACCTAGAAGTGATGAGGAATTAACAAAACTTTAATGATTTATGTACATATAGTCAATGTTGCCTGCTTATCAAGTGTTGGCTGAAGAGTCTGACTTGTTGCTGAATGAAGTGTTGAATTATTGAAACTTAGAAGATTAATTTTGCTGCAAAGATCAGTAGTGATGATTTCAAGAGTTGCTGATAGAAGTCAAGAACCTGTTTATACAGGAAGAGCATCATGTTGCAGTTCAAGAATAATTCCTAAGATAATGCTCACAAAATCCCCAGGAAGATCATAATGAAGGTAGTCAAAGAAACTTGAAGATCACAAGGTGTAGTTCAAGTTAGGGGAGACTGTTAGGAATTATTGTAAACAAACTTAAGTCCTGCAGTTATAGAGTTAAGTCTGGTAGACATATTAATCTGCCATGAACTAAGTAAGTCTGGCAATACTATCTATTACTGGCCTTGTCTAGTTAAGTATCAGTTAATTGTAACAGAATAGTTATATATTATCTTAAGAGATTATCTAAGAGATATCTTAGGAAAGGATAACATTATCATTTTTCCCACGTATGTAAAGCCTAATAGGGTTTCCCATGGTGTATAAAAGGAACTATGGCTAGTGTGTTTAGTATCCAAACCTAATAGAAATCAATACAAATTACGAAGTTAGATTCACATTGTTCATCATAGAACTTGTGTTAAGAAATCCGACATTAGCACATAGTAATCATAGTCATTGCCTCTCATATAGTTTGATTTGGATTATTCAGTTTAGCTATTGCTTATAAAAGGCTAAATCAGATCAAGACTATGACCTACCAAACTATTCCCAAAAACCAATAGACAAAAGACCAAAAAAGGAACACAATGGGTATATAAAAATAAACACCATTAAAATGGAGTCGTAACTATAAACAAGGCAGGTTAGTCCCGCCCAAGGATAAAAACAACAAGACGGAAAATTAAATATTGAAGAAACATATGCACCCGAAGCAAGACTAGAACCCAAAGAAAACTGTTAGCACTAAGCTAGCGCACTAGACTAAAAGAACTACCAATGGATTGTGAAGAGTGCATTCCTTAATGGTATTATCATATGATTAGTTTACCGTGGCACAACTCCGGGAAATCAATGAACTTCGCAAACCTACTTATGTCTAAAATCTTAAGAAAGCACTTTTATGGTCTAAAACAAGCTCCAAAAGCTTGTAACTAAACGAGTTAAAAGCCTTTTTAACTATAAAACATAATTACTCCATGGAATGGTAGATAACACCTCTTCACTAAAAAGAAAGACTCCCAATCTCATTTTTCCAAAATATAAGTTATGACATTATATTCAGAACAACTTGTCAAGAATTTGTGATGACTTTGCCAAGATCCATGCATGAATATTTTGAAAAGAGATGAGGGGACTAAATTTTCTGTCTTAGGATTACAAATAAAACCAACTAGATGAAGGCATATTTTTTAATCAATCATAATTATTAAGGAAATGCTAAAGAAATTGACTAGAAGACTCTAAGCCAATAAAAACCCATATGTCTACGGAAAACAAACTCACAAAGAGACGAAGAAGTGCGTCCCGTAGATATACCAAATTAGAGGCATGATAGTTAGTTTATTATACTTAACGGCAAGTAGACCGATATCATGTTTAAGTGTTTGCCTTTGTGCCCGCTTTCAAGAGGATCCCAAAACCTCCACCTAGAAGCGGTTAAACGTATCTTTCGATACATTAAAGGCACTACGCATTTAGGATTATGGTATCCTAAGGGATCCAGCATAGAAACAATAGTGTATGCGGATTCGGATCATGCGAGAGAAATTACGTAGATCGCAAGAGCAACAAGTGGTGTTTTGCACGATTAAGTTTATTTTGTTTAACATCTTGGTTCACGAAGAAGCAAACTGCTCATGTCATCTCCACAACCAAGCAGAATAAAATGTCAGCGCCATAAAAAGGCAAGTCAACAAGCCCTATGGATGAAACAAGCTCTCATAGACTATGGCGTTAGGTTAGACGACATTCCAATAATGTGTGATAACAAAGGGGCTATAGACTTAAGTAAGAATCCCGTTCAACACTCACAAACAAAACACATTGAGATTCTTCATCACTTCATTCGCTATAATGTTCAAAAAGGAAATATCATTATAGAAAAGGTCACATCAGAAGACAACATAGTCGATATCCTAACTAAACCACTTAAACGTGAGCCTTTTAACTACTTACGTCTAGGTCTAGGAATGATGAAACAAATTGATTAAGCTTTTGGCATAATAAAGAAATGATAATCATCAAAGAATTATTTGACAAAAATTCTGGGATTTTTTTTTTCAAACAGGGGGTGGCCCCCTTAATTTTAAGGGGACCACCCACTGACAATTTTTTTTTCTCTGTGTCTAGGTTTCTATTTTATACAAAAACACAATATTGGGAAAAGTTTATAAACAAACTTCTACTAATTATTCTATTTAAATGCATATCTCATTATACATATATACAATAGTCCCAATATATTATTTTCTAAAAAATTCTTCTCACAACTAGGAGCACATAAAAATTAAGTTTCATATATTGTTGAGATATGCTAAAAACATTTTATTCAAACAAGCCATAATTTTTCTCTACTTGTTGTCAAAAGTATATAATCTAATATATATTTTTCCGACAATCTTGGTTGAACAAAATTAAATCAAGGAGCATTTGGATTATTTCTTAGGTTTTGGTGTCTTAGTGTCGAAATAATAGCTACTTCACATTTATCTCATTTAGGCACACACTAGTACTTGCACAAAATTGAAGTCATTCTAACATAGCCTCTTGACAAGAAAATTCTTTATGCTCATATCTTGGTTACATGTTAATATATTCTCATCATTTTTTTAGGTTCTCAATTCATATATGAGTATCTGCTAAAATATGTTTGAATAGTTTTGTCCTAACATCTGTCTCACACACACACCACACACACACACAACAACACACACACACACACACACACATATATAATAATAAAATATATATATGATATAAATATATATATATATACTACGAATTTTCGAATGCTTAAAAGCTATGTTGCTAAAACCTAATTGCCATAAAAGGATAACTTGCACGCAAACTAACCACCAAAACAAAACCCTCAACACAAAAGTTTGAGAAAAATCGAATTTAAGGAAAATTTAAGATATCCAGTAGGTGGCACCCTTAATTTAAGGGACAGAACGACCTTAAATAAGGGGATCGGCCTAGGCAAACATGGAAAAACAATATTTTTCTTTTCTTTTTAACTAAACACCCTCTAGACTTAACTATTGTTTCCCTAAATTCACAAACATTTCTTAGATTTAATCCTTTGAATGTTCATTTGTCCTAATTTAAACCTTTCCTCCACTATAAATACATCCTCATTCATCATCATCACAATCATCCCCACCAATGACATCTCCTAACAAACCCACATCCAAACCATCAAGGGTTGCCAAAATGAGTGTGAAACCCATTTGGAGGAAGAAACCAAACCTTTGCAACACATCAAATGTGCTCAATACAACTTCACCAATACCAAAACCACTCACTCCTCATCATGAACCATCTCAATCAAAACAATCACCTCAATAAAGCATTACCAAATCCTTACAATTAGGACACTACGGACCCACATCACCACAAGTTGTCTCACATCCTCCACTTCCCATCTCACCCATCAACTCACATATTGCTCAAGCTCTACATCAAAGTAACAACCAAAATCAACACACACCACCTCTATATCCAAGTAGAGAAAGCCTAGTTGATGACATTAATCAACTTCAAGACATATCAAAGCTTCCTTGCCGTGCACACACCGCCGGATTACTTGATCCGCACATATCTTAAACAAGAAGGGGTCATCCCAAAAGTAGTATTTGACGTCTTTGAAAAACTTGTTTTTCTGCTGGGACGACATAGTTGCGTGTATAAGCACTAGTCAAATTTTTATATATATATATAATATTAATCCCGTGAAAATTCTTTCCAAATTACTTCTCAATCAAGAGAAATAAAAGGATAAAATCTCACTAAAGAAAACAACACTTTATGTATATTTTTAACCGGGAATATTTTCTTTCGGCGTCGTATCCAACGAAGTCGTGAATTGAGATTCGGGAAAATAATTCGGATTCGATCGTCAAGAAATGAATAAAGGGTTTCTGAATTTTGAATTACTCTTTTTTTTACTAATTTAATAGCCACCAATTAAAAACTATAGAAACAATTAACGATATTAAAACGTTTAACTAAATACGAAAAATTAACAAACGGTGACACTAAAAATGTGGAGCTTAAACGAGAATTAAAATCTAAAGCGTCTTCTATTAACAAACTCTTTTATGCCTTAAAAATCACAAATTTAAAAAGAAAATTTTAGGAAAAAGAATTTTTTTTTTTTGAATATTTTTGAATTTATTATGATATTTTAAAAGATAAATGGGAATTAACAAAAATAACTTTTCTAAAAAATATTACTAAAAAATTCTACTTTTATTTTTCAAAAATACTAGAATGAAAAAGAAAATTTTACAAAAAAGAATTAGATTTTTTCAATATTTTTCTATTTTTTTATGATTTTTTTAAGAAAAAGAAATTACCAAAACCTAATTTTAATTCCTAGAAAGTATAAATTTAATCTGGAAAATTAAAGAGTAAAATGGGTTTTAACAACTAAAAAGGTGCAGAAAACTTTAGGTATAAAAAATAACCAAATTTTACAAAACTAATTGAACCCTAATTTTGCCAAATAAAACTAAACCCTTAATTTTATCATAAACTAAATTAAAAAAATATTAAATCTATTTTATTAAAACTAAAATAAAAACAGGGTTAAAAGTGAAACATAGAAAGTAAAGGGTAGTGGGAAAACTATTGCGGAAATTACACTCTAGTGAAATCGGGCACCCTTTAAAACTATTGAAAAGTTCAAAAACAAACCCTACGATTGGACTTTATTTTAGCTATCTAAAAAGTGAAAATCAGCAAAAACTTAAAACTACAAAGTTATACTTGGGCTTATCCCCTACAACTTTAATAAAAGCACTTGTAACTTTTATCCACTAGATAAGCTAAAATTAGCTTTTTGTTCTGCACAACAGAAACTAAGGTTTTCCTATAGTTTCTAGTTTTTGGCTTATTTCTAGCTTATTCCTTAATGAAAATGAAAACCACAAGAAGCTAAATGAAGTCTAAGATGTATACTAGAGATTTATAAGAAGAAATAAGCTGAAAATTAACAAGAATTACAAGAAATTTACTATTAAAAAGTGCAAGTTCAGGCTTAAAACTGAAATTAAGCTTTTCCTAATAAGCTAAAAAGCTCAAACCTAGATCTTAGAGACTGAAATTTCAAAGATAAGCTATACTATGAATGTAGATAAATCCCTGATTATAAGGATTTTGACTAAATACAAATTTATAATTTGATATCAAATGAGTATAATGCTGACATTTTAGGGGGAGTGGGTTTGTAGTAGGGGGCTGGTTTTGGGGTGAGTTTGTGTTGCGGATATTGTTAAGTTTGGTTGGAGGTGGGTTTGATTTGGCTGGTATTTTGGTAAGGGAGGTTGTATGTTGGTAGTGTGACGGTGCTTTTTGTCGTTTTTGGACGAGTGGTTTGGGTGTTGATTATGATGGGTTAGTAGTGAGTGGTGGAGGTGGGGTTTTTGGATTTGTTCGCTTGGGCTGGCAATTGTGACAGTGGTGAGGGGGGGGGTTTTTATCATTAAAACTTACTCATTACATGTATATAAAGATTAATAAAACCATGCTATGTCTATAAAATTGCTTTTGATTACACTTAACTACAAATCTAATGATACCCTAACCTGCCCTGGTGCTAGAAACAAACATTTTTATGCGGTTTTAAACTTTAATTACTTCAAACATTTTTCTTATATTCTTTTGTTAAACGTGAATTTCTTATTCTAACTCAACTATGTGTTGAGCTTTGGACAGGAAATTGTTTGACTTTTAAGGTCAAATTTTACCTTGGTACCAAAAACTAGTTTTTCAGTCTCTGTCCTAACTATTTTTTAATGTCTAAAATTATTTTTAAACTAAATCTGTTAAAACCTTATAGCTACTCACACTAGAACTCACCTAATTAAGCTAATTTAATTCTAAATCCTACAGCTTATTAACAAGAATAAGCTAGTTCTTCAGCTAGGCTTATTATGCACTTAGAAGAAAACAGTTTTTAACTACCTATTGGAAGTAATAAGCTAGTTAGTAGACTAAGTCTATTACTCAGGATATGCTAGAAAAATGAACAATATATACCGCTAGATAGAAATTAAGAGTTATAGACAGAAATAGTATGATCTAAGCTGACCCATGAAACAATAGGGATAATGCCAAAGTTTTAAGCTTAAATACTAGATTTTGAACTTGGAAACATTGATACCTGAATTGAAAGAATCTTGCATCAGCTAAGTTATCCAAGAGTAGAAGCTTAGTGTTCTTAATGGCTTCCAAAGCCTCTAAACTTAATAAGCTAAATAATATGATGTGGTTTATTTTGTATACTTATATAACTCAACATTGAAATTCTAACAACTCTAGTTATCTTGTTTTTTGATTGTAAAATAATGAAAAAATATGAGTAGAGAATAATGATTCGACTTTTTTAACAAGGGTTTGACTGAGGTTTGAGCTTATGAAACTGAATAAGCCTTCAATGATCTTATATTGAGCTTAAATGGTAAAAACAACTTATATTGAAAAAAAGAACAATGAAACTTAAGATGAATTTTTATTGATTTAAAATGATAAGTACAAAGTGAAAGATTTACAAAGTAACTGAATTTTTGAAGGATTTGAAAGCTTTAATTCGTAAAAAAAATGTTGGAACAATACTTGAAAAAAAAAAATACAAAGGAAATTTTATCTATCTAAAAATGTAACTAAATAACTCGAATGCTTGAAGCTTTATTTATTAGAAGAGAATTAGAGCGTATGAGTGCTTGACTCATATATAGACGCGGATCTTTGTAAACTCGAATTATCTAAACCGTTGATCTTGATTGATGAGGTTGTTCTCGACCAATTAGGATTGCCACGTCATAGAAATGGTCGTGTGGAGGTGGTGCTTAAATACGAGGTTGGTGGAGATAGAGATGAAACTCGGGAAAGGGATTTTTGTGTAGGTTGGGTTTTTTTTCATTTTTGGCGGGAAAGTTCATTATAGAAGTGGTTAGGAGAAATTTAGCCCCGTTTAAGTGTTTGAAACTTTGGCCTAATTGCATAAGTGGTCCTTGTGTTTCTCCCGTCCAAAGTGTAGTGTAAATAACTTTCAAAGTTGACACTTTTAGCCCTTGTACTTGATAACTCTTTTTTTTCTCTATTAAACCATCTTTCTAACTTTCCAGTTCTATTTTGGTTCACTTTGACTTACAAAAAACATCCAAAAGGTCGGCCCTTAAACTTTGGAAAAACCTTGACTTTATTGTTACTCTTTATCTTTCATTTGGCTTTCTTTTCTTTGTTTCGGGATGATCAGGGCTTTGATCTCTTTGACTCAATTCACTTGTCTTTGTACAGTTCCTTGTCTGGTTTTTGGCTCTTTTTGCCCTTATTATCCTTCCATGCACATATATGACTCAAATAAGCAAACCTTTTTCAATATTTTTGGCATGTTTTCTTGGCTTTTATTGGCAATAAATCCCGGCGTTATGTATGTTTTAATACAATTAAGCATTTATCAAAATTCCCCAAAACTTATGGATTGACGTGTCCTCACGCAATGTGATTAAGCGTACACTTGGTAACTCGAAACAAGTTTCCAAAATGCCTGTTTTCACCTTTTTGAATTCACCTTTTTAAACATCTTACAGCTTTTTCTCAACATTTTATTCAATTGGAAAACAATTAAGGCTATCATTGCAATTTTGCTAACTTTTAGGCTCATCGAAATGGGCTACTACTGTTTATAGTGCACTAAAGAGGAAATTCGTCTTCCATGAATTTTCTCTGAACTAAACAAAGCTATGAAACAAGATCATTGGTTCAATATATGATCCAAATGGTTAAGCATCTTTATACTTACAAACTTGTGAAATTTTCAATCCATAGAATAAATTAATGATTAAGATGTGTGCACTCTTTTCAATTCAAAACATAGATCAAATTTATCTTCATAGTTGTAATACCCATCTAAGCTTTACCTTAACCTTGCGAGCTTTAAATGTTTATAACTAGATAAACCTCTTTCTCAAAGCTAAAAGAGATTAGGAAACATAAAATCTTATAAAATTGACTTTGAGAAATGAATATTTTTACCATCTTTTTTTATCCATTTACTTATAAATTATTTTTTTTGCATTGGAATTTGGTTCCTTAGTTCGATACCCCTTCCTTGGCCTTTCTCCCATATAGGATATCGCATCAACAAACTGGTGTTTCTTCAGTTTCGAACACTTACTTTCACTATCTGTGCTTGTTCGCTAATAGTTTTGTGTCCGTTTATCGCTGCGATAACACCTTTTCTACTAAGCCTAGAATCCTAAGAGTCCCTTTAGTTGGCATTCATCTACTCTAGGTTGACGTCCTTCCCTATGTGATGAGACATGCTCTCTGAAACATTGATTCACGTATATAGTTTTACTCCTTAAGTTGCGGACACCTTCGAGTCTCACTCTAATATCTGGACTGATCGCCTAGAACGGATTTTTAAAAACATAAATATAGCTTTAATTATTCTGTTTTTTACTGATGCTTCAGTTGGCACGAAAAATTAATGCTTTCAGCATTTAGAATGCTTCATTTGTGCATTCTTTTTATATTATAGATTTTTGATTGAATGGAATAAAATTTCACTTTTGGAAAAGCAATACTTATAATTTGAAACTCAATAAATCTTTCTTCCTTACATATATACAATGATTTATTTTCCGGGAATATGTAATGAGTCTTTTTCTAATGACATTTGGTTGAATTAGTGTTATTAAAAAGCTTAGAATAACGTATGATTAGGTGTATTAATGCAGTAACATTGTGGGAGTAATAAGACACAAAATTCATCATATTGATTGCTGTTAGGTTTTTCCAAATTAAACAACCTTGCTTAAGCAATTAACCCACTTATATTTAGACGTATAATTTCTTGTGTATTTCACTGATTTTATAAATCTCGTAATTTGCGAATAGGTTTTTGTGGAATAGCTTGCCCCACAAAAGGTAGGTTAAAGAAAACTATGCTAGGGACATTTTCACTCCTGGTTCAAGTCATAAATTATAACTCCTATTTCTCTACCTAGTGATTACTATAAAATGTGTGTGTTGTTTCCCAGAAAATCTAAGTTACTATTGAGACTTCTATTGTATATTGCGCAAAATTTAATAAATAATAAATTATTAAATTTTTCACTTTTTTCTTTCTGACAAAAAGGTTAATTTTCGTAATAATGGTTCATAACAGGTTGCGTGAAAGTGTAAGTCAATATCACGAAAGATACCTTCCCCAAACCTTAAATATAAAACATTGTCTGCTCTTGTTGATGAAATAAGGGTGTCAAAAGGGAATCTAAAACCAATAAATTCTATAGAGTCTATAGTCCATATAAGAATAGATGTATAGTTCGATAAAGACAAATGGATATGATTGATTTCCACTTTATGTACGAGAAGATTGGAGATCCATCATATGGGTATTTGTGGGTATTGCTGTGTTCTTCCACAAATATGTCCATGAATCCTCCAAAAATCCGGAAAAAACCTAGAAAAAACTATAATCTCAAACATCCAACGCTTAATGTCAACGATGAAGAGAACAAGTGCTCTCCTCCATCATTTCATTGTTAGCCCATACAACTAAACTTATATCATGGGTTAGTTTGTTTTTTGTTCTTCATCGCTAGTCACAATAGCTATCACTGGATCCTCCCGAATTATTTGTCCCTTGGGGAAAGTCATAAGATGGAAAATAAGTAAAAGAAAGGATAAAAATGGATATAGCATGCGTGGTGTCTCCCATCGAAGGCTATGTTTTATTAACGATTTTCTCCCTAGCATGACTCATTTCCTCAAATGTCTAGGTTATCATGGAGAGATTAAGTTGATGAAAGATGAATTTTTTTTATAATCCAAATGTGTGGATATGTCCTCCCCATTAAACTAGCTGTTGAATAAGATTATACACGTATCTTTTTGTTCCCGGGTTCAAAAGTAAACTTCTTAGTATTATGATGTTTAAGATGTAGGGATGAAAATGTCGAATCTCCTTAGACATATGTCTTTTGGTAACATGAAATGTTCTTTTATAGGTGTGTTGTGGCTTTGGTTATTTAGCACATCTATGATCGTGTAAATTAAAGTGAGGTTTCAAAGAAAAAACAATCAAGAAAGTTGTAGAGAAAGAAGAACTACTTCCATGATGACATAGAAAGTAAAACAACATAGATCAGAATCAAAAAATTCGAAAGAAATGTAAAAACTAAAAACATAAGACAAACTATCCCTATTAGGAGTTGCCACTAATAAATAAAAAACTATACCTTTCTAGGCCTTCTCTCTCTTGATCTCTGCGTTAACGTGTATACTGTCTACCACCACACGTTTACAACCTCACGATCTCGCCGCAGTGCGGCCCCACGTCCTACCCCCCCCACCAGGGTCGCCCCCCCGGTTCTAAACCTACTAAGTTCTCTTGCCCTCCATGAACTTCCTAGAGTTCTTATTCCACAATAGGTCGTACCCAGCCGCCCTTGAAAATCTTTATCCTCATTGATTGTTGAGAATAAAGCATCCCACTTTACATGACAATTCCAAATATTATTTCCTTCAAAATAACTTGACAACTCCAGGGCAAATTCCATACTTAAGCTCTTAAAAACACTTGAACTTGATTTGTCAAAATCTTTGGTTTTATCCACTATCAGAATACACTCTCTCAAAAACTCTCATACATAATTTCTTTTACACTCATCATTGTTGGAATCCATTTCAAAGAGATCATCATCATTATCAAAGTCATCTTTTGGTAAAGACTCCAAATTAAGTTCTTTTGAGGGTTCAGAATTAACTTTCGGAGAAAAAATTTGTCTAGGACACCGCCAAATACGAAATATTTCCTCGTCGTCTTAAAAAAAGAGGTTCGGGTTCAAATAACTTCTTAAGAATTTCTTTATTGAACTCCTCCTTAAGAATTGATCGTAATTTTTCTAGAGGAAAGAACAAGAAAATCATTCTTTTTTCTCAAAGGAGAGGGTAATTGAAAAAGTCTTTGAAAACTTTGACATTCAATCAAAAGAGGGAAGGGGGAAAATCAAACAGATACTTTTCCAATTTTTTGGACTATCTGGGATCTGGAATGAGATTCTTCTTGTCTTGTCCCTTGTTTCTTGGAATAAAGTTAAGATCCTACATCCCCCATTTTTGAAAAGAGTCCCCTCAAAATTATTGTTTGGAAGTGGCTTTGTAATGTAGTGTAAATTGCATCTCGGAAAGCCAATTTGAGATTGTGTATGATTAAATAACTCTTCCTCTGGTGATGACTACTAATAATTCTTTAAGTTTTGATGTAATAACAACAACCTTCTAACTAGCAAACTGGGTGATAATTTTTCTTAACTTCTTCTTTTGTTTGTATTTTCTCCCACAAGGAGAGTCATACTCTTCAAACAATAGTAGATGTGGGGTGACTGAGAATCATTACTCTCAGGATTCACAAACTTCTTCGAAAAGCCCAACGGTATCATAATTGTCCATTCATTTGTGGAGTGACTCTTTTGTCTTGGACTCGTCTGGTTTTAAAACTATCCTCTTCCATACAATCACCTTATCACTTAGCTCTTCCCCCTATGTGGAACCGTCAATTAAAGCCCGTGCGGCCTTAAGAAAGGCCTCCATGTATCAAATAGGTACTCGGTAGTTGACCTCTAATCGACTACCACGAAGTTGTGGGAAAGGATAAATGTCAACCTTTTACCAAGTACATCCTATGCTGCGGTTGGAATTGGCTAATGAACCATTGGCACAGCTCGTGGGTCATCTTGGTTGGGACAAGCTCAGGTAACTTAAGCTTTTGATAAAATCCAATGGCAGGAAGAAGTTGAGATTAATGGCTGGCCCTAAGTCAGTTAGGGCCATACATTTAATCATCGTGGTAAATTCATGGGATAAGGATAAACGACCGGGATCACCCAATTTCTCAGGAAGTTTTCTTCAGATGATCACCGCCGACAATTCTCAGTCAAAGGTGTGTCTAGCTGCTTCTAAAAGTTTTTTCTTTGTTTAGAAACGATGAGCTTTCTTCATTTGAGAATACTTGGCTATGAGACTAAGCTTCAAGATAAAAATATGTTGGGAAATTGCAGCTTTTGAAACATCGCTAGAAACTTTTGACAGCTTGCATATCATTTTCTCCTTTTGTTTTTGTGCTTTCATCCTTTGAGGGATACTGGATGGTGGGTCTCTTTAGAGGGTTCTATTTGAAGGTGGCGAATTATTAACTTGAGCAAGAAGAAAGGCTCGGAGAAAATTGGACTTGCTAACAGGTTTAAACGGATATGAGATTTTTGGATAACCGGAGGCTGGATGTCTTTGGTGCTTGGTAGCACCTTATCCTTGGTCACCTCGGTTTCCTTCTCAGTCAAAGATTCATTCTCATCAAAGAGAGGAGGAGGAATTGGTGGCACCGGTGTGTAAGAAAGTCCGCTTCGAGTCGTAATGGCTTTAGTTCATCACTTTGGTTTGGATAGTATTACTAGGTTAAAAGTTCCTGAACTTGATGCATTGTTATTTCCCATTTGTTTTGAAACATGTTAAAGCATCATATTATGGAATATTTCCTTTGCCTCATTTGAAAATCTTGTTGTTCTTTTTGAATCATTCAAATTCTTTTGCAAAATTATTCAAAGTAACTCATGTGCTATTTGTGTTAAGCCTTAAACATTGAGTAATAGTCCGGAACTTGTGTTCTTGGGGCTTGATAAGCTTGAGCTTGTTGTGTTACGTTCGAGTATAGCTCCATGAGTTTAACTTGGTTGTTTGGTTGACATTCCTATTCCCATTATACACCCTTGGTTCCCATTGTATCCTGGTTGGTCTAGAAGCTTGTGGATTAGGTTGAGTAAAGCATGGTGGTTCTTATTTGGTTTGCTTAATTGGAAGTACGGTACAGAATTTCCATTTGGAACAAAATTACCAACCGAAGCGGTTTGTTGGATACTTGTTTGAAAGATCATTATAAACCGGGTACTCATACATACTCTAGTCAGTCTGGGCACACATTTTATAACTATGATTTACTTACCTCAAGTAGTACAACTTTCTCCACGCTTTTAATCGAAACGGCGAGGTTGGCACAAAAACAAAAAACAAAAAATAAAAAAAAAAAAAAAAAAAAGTGCTTTCATCATAATTTCATCTCATTCATTTTCATTCCTAAAAGTCAAAGTATTCTTATCCTTAATGCGGCTGCATTTGTTGAATTCGAAGTTAAGAGATGAAGAAGTAGAAGATGATGGAGGAGCATTTCAGGAGCATTCTTTACTCAATCGTTAATAACGTGCGGTCGTTTGTTGTTGAACATCTAACTTTGACCTTATTCTCTATGTATTTTGTTAGCCCTTCGGTTGGGACTTTTGTAGAGAAAGAAAAATTGCAAACTCGGCAGCGGAATTAAGAGAATCGTGATCATTGTTAGCTACAACTTGATTTGTAGATGTGTCTAATTGGTGCTTGAGCCAATAACCGTGATGAGGAACAATTCCTTAGAGTTCCTTGAAACGCTCCCTAGCTTTGGAGAATGCATTCTTGAAGCAATTTGTCGAAAATTCGTAATTTCGTTTAAATTCGTTCCGATAGAAAGTTGGTATTCTTAGAAAGGTTGGAAAGAAAAAGTTGATGAACTTAGACACTAAGTCATCCCATGTAAGAATAGAATTCGGGGGTTCTTTGTCGAGCCACGTTTTGGCAAACACGTCAGAGAAATGGAAAGAGAAGAAGTTTTGATGGTGAGTTGTTAGGTACATCCGGGGGTACCTTTGATTATCGTTAGGCTCTCAAAAATGACTATGTGAGCATGAGCCTCCTCATTCATTACCTCTTCGAAAAATTCGATTTTGAACTAAGATTAAGAGAGAGGATTTTAATTCAAAAAATTTTGAGCAATGTTGTGTGGTATAACTATAGCACTTTCAGAAACCCCCCGGTGGGAGCTTGAAGCTTGCTCGGCCCAATTCAGGTCGATCATCGGCCATTTGTATCGGATACTTATCAAACTATAGGATTGCCTTTGTAGGGTCGAGAACGTCGACGATTTCGTCTTTCTCGGTATTGTATATTCAAGGAAGACGAGTGCGGCATGCCTAGTGAAATAACATAAAAATGAAGAATTTGAGATTAAGAAGATTATTTTTGGGGAAATTTATCAATTTTTAAGTATTATATTATGAATTGAAAACAAAAAATTTAAAAATATTTTTGGTTAAACCGTTAATTAAAAGCTTCACGATTAAGTCTCAAAGATTACGCACAACTTTGTGAACGGGAAAAGCTTAGCGTGCCGCAATGAACTTCTTAGCACAAGTAGCTATCACTTTGTCCGTCGTTAACTCGCAATAGTAACTCACGTTTGTTTTGTTGTTTATTGGAATGGTTTTAGATGGATAGCTGTATCCAAATTTGTTTTATTATTATTTTTTTCTTACTAATTCGATAGGAAACGAATTATGAAATGTTTTAATATTTTTATACAAAAAGTAGAAAAGTAACTTCCAAAGGATGGGTCTTCAAAACTCTACTTCACCGATTTACCTCAAAAATCGTTTCACGTTCTTTTCCCGGAACGGCGCCTAAATTTGGTTCAGTCGAAAAAGCACTAGTCAAATTTATATATATATATAGTTATTAATCCGTGGAAAAATCTTTCCAAATTACTTCTAATCAACGAAGAAATATAGAAGGATAAAATCTCACTAAAGAAAACCAATAAGTATTATTTTTTAAACGGGAAGTAAGTATTTATTCTCGGGGTCGTATCCTCAAGAAAAGTCGTTGAATTGGTTCCGGGAATAATTCGGAATTCGAACTCAAGAATGAACTCAAGGGTTTTTGAATTTTGAATTTTTACACTACTAATTTAATAGCTCAATTAACAACTATAGAAACAAATAACGAATTAAATCTGTTGAACTCATACGAAAAATTAACAAACGTAACTAATAAATGTGAGCTACCTAAAACGAGAATTAATAAATCTAAAGCACTTCTAAGTAACCAAAATTTTTTTGCCTAAAAAATCACAATTTAAAAAGAAAATTTTAGGAAAAAGAATAAAATTTTTATTGTCGTTTTTGAATTTTTTATGATTTTTAAACAGAAAATTTGAATTAATCAAAAATAAATTTTTTCTAAAAAAATTATACTAAAATTTTACTTTTTATTTTTTTCAAATATACTAGAATGAAAATCAAAAAGAAAAATTTTCACAAAAGAATTAGATTTTTTTCAACTATTTTTCCTATGTTCTTATGATTTATTTAAGAAATGATATTACTAAAAACCTTATTTTAATTTCTTGAAAATAATAAATTTTATGGGAAAAATAAAGATAAATACGTTTGTAACAACTTATATGGTGCAGAAAACTTAGGGTATAAATCGCACAAATTTACAAACTATTGAACCCTAAATTTTTGCCCAATGAAAATCTAAAACCCTAATTTTATAAAAACTAAATTCAAAAATATTAAATCTATTTTATTAAACTAAAAATACAGGGTTAAAAGTGAAACAATAGAAAGTAAAGGGCAGGCGGGAAAACTATTGGGAAATTACACTCTAGTGAAAACGGGCACCCTTTAACTATTGAAAAAGTTCAAAACAAACCCTACGATTGGACTTATTTTTAGCTTATCTAAAAAATGAAAATCAGCAAAAACTTAAAACTACAAAGTTATACTTGGGCTTATCCCCTACAACTTTAATAAAAGCACTTGTAACTTTTATCCACTAGATAAGCTAAAAAATTAGCTTTTTGTTCTTGAACACAGAAAATAAGCTTTCCTATAGTTCTAGTTTTGGCTTATTTCTAGCTTATTTCTTGATGAAAATGAAAAACAAAAGAAGCTAAATGGAGATTGTAATGTGTACTAGGGATATCTAGAAAGAAATAAGCTGAAAATTAACAAGAATTACAAGAAATTTACTATTAAAAAGTGCAAGTTCAGGCTTAAAACTGAAATTAAGCTTTTCCTAATAAGCTAAAAAGCTCAAACCTAGATCTTAGAGACTGAAATTTCAAAGATAAGCTATACTATGAATGTAGATAAAACCTAGATAAAAGGATTTTGACAAAAACAATTAAAACTTAGAAATCAAAAGAGATAATGCTGACAATCTAAGCTGTTGTTGAAGCTACTTTTGCAGGAAAATTTAAGCTAATTAAAAAGCTTAAAAATGAAACCTAAATGATGACTTATGTAAATCTAATGGAGTACTAATTAAGTGCTTAATACTAAGTTCTAAATCCTAATCACAAAGACTAAAAAGTAGCTAGGAAATGGATAAGCAACAGCAGTTAACTCTGCTATTTGCTGATGAAATTGGCAAATAACTAAGTGCAGGCCAATTTCCTAGTTTAAAACTCTTAAACTAACTCATTACATGTATATAAAGCTACATCAACCAAGCTTGACTCTAAAATGCTTTTGAAACACTTAACTACAAAATCTAATTACACCTAAACCTGCCCTGGTGCTAGAACAAACTTTTTAAGCTGTAAACTTTGAAATACTACAAACTAATTCTCAAATTCTTTTTAAAACTTGAATTCTTTATCAAACTCAACTATGTAAAGAGCTTTGACAGGAAAATGTTGACTTTTAAGGTCAAATTTACCTTGTCCCAAACACTAGTTATCATACACTGTCCAAACTATTTTTAATCTAAAATCTATTTTTAAACTAAAACTGTTAAAACCTTATAGCTACTCACACTAGAACTCACCTAATTAAGCTAATTTAATTCTAAAACCTACAGCTTATTAACAAGAATAAGCTAGTTCTTCAGCTAGGCTTATTATGCACTTAAAAGAAAACAGTTATACTAATTGAAGTAATAAGCTAGTATAGAGACTAAGTTATACTAGATAAGCTAGAAAATGAAGATATAAGCTAGAATTAAGAGTTATAGACAGAATAAGCATGATCTAAGCTAAATGAACAGTAGATAAGCAATTTTAAGCTAAAATACTAGAATTGAAATGGACAATTGAAACCTGAATTGAAGAATCTTCACACTAAGCTATCCAAGAGTAGAAGCTTAGTGTTCCTAATGGCTTCCAAAGCCTCTAAACCTTAATAAGCTCAATAAGCTGAATTGAGCTTATTTACTCCAAAAACTTCAACAATGAATCAAACAGCCTCAAGTAATCATGTTTTGATGTAAAATGAACAAAATGAGTGAATGAATGACTTTTAACAAGGTTTTGACTGAATTTGAGCTTATGAACAAGTATAAGCTTCAATGAGCTTATGATGAGCTTAATAGGTAAAAACAACTTAATATTGAAAGAAAGAACAATGAAACTTAAGACTGAATTTTATTGCTTAAAATGATAAAGTACAAGCTGAAAGATACAAAGTACAACTGAATTTTGAAGGATTTGAAAGCTTAAAAGATGAACAGTACACGAAATTGAAAAGAAAAATACAAAGGAAATTGAACTCTTTAAAAAAACTAACTCTCCTCAAAATCGAATAAAGAGCTTGTATTTATAGCTGAGATTGATGAGAGCTTGTATCTTTTTCAAGCCGTTGATGAGTTTAATGACGTGTTCTGGCCAATTGCAAGCTTCCACGTGGACTTTAGCAGGAATTTGACCAATGGGGTGACGCCACGTTGGACTAGTGAAGTGGAGAGGGTTTAATACGAGGTAAGGTGAGCTTGAAAGGAGCGGGGAAGAGTTTTTGCGAAGTTGGGTTTGTTGGATGTTTTGGGCGGGAAAAACTGTTATGGTGGTTAAGAGAAGAATTAAGCCCGCGTTTCATTTTGAATCTTTGGCCTAATTGCATAAGTGGTCCTTGTGTTTCTCCCGTCCAAATTGTAGTGTAAATAACTTTCAAAGTTGACACTTTTAGCCCTTGTACTTGATAACTTTTTTTTCCTCTATTAAACCATCTTTCTAACTTTGTCAATTTTGGTCCTTTGACTTCAAAACATCCAAAAGAGCCCTTAAACTTTGAAAACTTGACATTATTGATCCTTTGACTTTCATTGGCTTTCTTTTCTTGTATCGGGCTGATCCGGCTTTGATCTCTTTCCTCATAATCACTTGACTTTTCCGTTCCTTGTCGGTTTTTGCTCTTTTTGCCTTTAATATCCTTCCCTGCACATTATGACACAAAAGCACACATTTTCCATCTTTTGGCATGTTTTCTTGGCTTTTATTGGCAAAATCCCGGGTATTTAATATATACAATTAAGCATTTATCACCCAAGAACTTTCCTTCCTCTACACCGAATGAGCATTTCTTCGGGTTTAGTTTCATGTTTATTCGTCTAAGGTTATTAAACGTCTCTGCTATGTCTGCCATCATGTGTTTCTCGGACTTTCTTTTTATCACCATATCGTCCACATAAACTTCTAGGTTTCGACCTATCTGTTTATCAAACGCCTCATCCACCAAGCGTTGGTATGCGGCCCCTGCATTTTTTAGTTCGAATGGCATCTTTTTATAACAAAAGGTGCCTTGGTCTGTATAGAATGCGGTCTTCTCCTCATCTTCTTCTGACATCTGCACTTGATGGTACCCCTTGTATGCATCTAGAAAACATTTAAGTGGGTAACCCATGACTGCTTCTATCTTGCTATCTATCTCGGGTAAGGGATAATAAATTTTTAGGCATAATGAGTTGAGATTTTTGAAGTTAATACACATTCGCCAACTTTCGTCTGGTTTTTGTACCAATACTGGGTTTGAAATCCACGTTGGATATTTCACCTCCGATACCTCCCTTGTTATTACCTGCTTATTTTCTTCAGAAAATATTCTCTGTTTTTGGGCGTTCGGCTTGTCCGCCGGGCTTACATTCAATGAATGTTTAATGATTCTCTTAGGTACTCCAGTCATGTCTACTGGTTCCCAAGCGAATGCATTTTTGTTTTTTCTTAATAGGTTTTTGAGCTGTGTTGATCCCTCTTGGGAAAGATTTTTTCCTATCTTTACTAACTGCTCTGGGTAGGCAGGATTGACCAACACAAGTTCCGTTAGGCTAGGGCTCTCCATTGGTTTCATCTCTTCTTCTGGGTCTTTTTTCTTCTCTCGTGCTTGTTTCTTTTCTTCCCTTCGACATTCCAGGATTGTGGGTGCTTGTGAAAGGACGGTCGTAATTCCCCATCGTGTTGGGAATTTCATCATCCCATGTATAGTGGAGGGTATTGCTCTTAGCTGCTTAAGGGCCAGCCTTCCCAGAATGATGTTGTATGGTGACGGGGCTGTTATGACAGTGAACCTCATCATTGCCCGCAGGCAACGTCCTGAACCTCCGAAGCATACATCGAGTTCAAAAACCCTGATACTGTTGTTTGTGTTTCTGCCAGCCTTGCTTTTATTTTTGGGTGGAGCATGTTGAAACAATGTTCATACATGATTTCAACTGATGCCCCTTCATCAATGTATATTTTCCTAACCAGCTATCCTTCTATTTCCGCTTCCATAACCAAGGCTTCTTTTGACAAATCTCTAGCTGGTATCGGTGGGAAGGTTATTGGAACATTCATCCAGCTTTCATCTGTTATTGTTGTTTTTCTTTTCCGGTCTAAATCATGGTTTCGTACCATGTTTATCACGACATTTCTTAGTCTGTTATTTAATTTTCCTGTTTCTAAGGCTACTTCTAATTGCTTTTTAAGAACGAAACAGTCATTTGTGCTATGTCCTTTTTCATTATGGTCGTCATAAAACTTATGGATGTTTTCTTTGCTAGGTATTCCTACTAACGGTGCTGGTTGTGGTAAGTTTAAATGGTGTTCTGTAGCTAAAATTTCTGCTGGTGTACTTATCAATGAGCCTAAAGTTAGAATTACTTTGTTTTCTCATGGGCGTCGGAAGTCATTGTTCAACCGGAGGGGAGCCACATAAGGTGTATGATGCTCCTGAGCCCTGTGGGATGGTCCTTGGTCCGGTCGGTGGCGTCCTCCTCCCTATACCACTCTATGTGGACGGTCATTCCTTGGAGTCCACTGTCCCATAACTTCTTTCTTCTAAAATTCCCCTTTTGGTAACTCTGTATTTCTAAATGCTTCTTCTGACCGAAAATAACTCTGTATTTCTAAATGCTTCTTCTGACCGGACATAATCATCTACTCTTCTTAGCATTTCTATGTCATTTGTGCTATGTCCGTTTTAGGTATGATGTCAGAGAATCGTTTTGATAATTCTGGGCATTTGTGTGAACTCATGAAAGATGAAATTTACATGAGTTCCAGGGCATTAGGAATGGCATTAGACTCACTTACCCACCTTTCTCTAAAGTTAGGTAAAGTCTTGTTTGCTCGTCTTACAATTTTTGTTATTTCTGTT
>BQNB010045174.1:0-44440 GCA_026074375.1 Tanacetum coccineum
GAAGCCGATTTTGATCCAAATGATGATACTTCGAGTGATGACGATTATTTTGAGAACATCGAGTACATTGATGCATCACCTTCCTATATCGTGTACGATAGCTTTGAGAAGGTGAATGATGTCGAACAAGAAGAAAAAGAGTTTGATTTAGAAGTTATTTTTCAAATCCAAGACGTTATTCTTCGTGAGAAATTATTAAACGTACATCGTCTTATTTCTAATATTGAATCTTTGAAAGTTAACCCTACTCCGGATCGTGTGCTCAAGTCTCTTTCTCCATTTCCTATCCTCGTCGCAGATAGTGATTCGTTCTTAGAGGAGTCCGATACTTCTCTTTCTCATTTGGATAATTCTTTACCCGAATTCAAGACTTTTAGCGATCATACGAAAGAGACGAGAAGTGGCAGTACCACTATTCATGCTAATTACTCTTTTCCCGAGTATGATTCGTTTCTTTTTTAGATTGAGCCCGATCAGGAGGGGTTGATTAGCATTGATAATTCAAATAATACTCTTTTGGAGCTTCCAAAGTTTGAATCATTTCATTTCGATCCGTCATTTCCTCGTCCTCCACCGAAACCACCAGATGTTGAGAAATGTTTTGAACCCGAAGCGGGTATTTTGATAACCAAAGTGTTTAAGGGTGTTTCTAAACCGCATGATTTTATGGCCGATATTTTACCCACCCTTCCCACCCTTGTTTCAGATTTGACCTTCATTTTCTTTCTTTCTTCATTTCTCTTCTTCGGGAATGAAGACACCATTTTTGACCCCGGCATCTTCACTTAGAGCCGGTGGCCTCTCATCGGGATGGAACTTTCATGTGCTTTAATGTTTGTCCAAACATTAATGAAAGCCCGATTGAGATTTTCTCTTCCATTTTCACTCTCCCTAAGGACAAATGAATGCAGGGATCGAGTCAAGCTTGCGACTCGGTGACCAAAAACAAGCCGCTTCGTGGGAGTTCACCCCATGCTAATCCATTTTCTATTTTTCTATTAAATAATGTGTTGTAATGTGTTGAGGCTAGTCTTTTCCGATTCTTCGTGTTTGTTGTTTGTACTTGTGCATTTTTGTAGGATTGAACCAACAATTTCTGAAGACTCTTGTGTTCGGTGTTGTGTCCCCTTTCACTCGAGCTTCTCATCCTTTGTTTGAAATTAGTTTGAGGAGATCCGATATCCTTTCATCTTATCGATTCACGTTTATCTTTGCATAATTCATAAACAGCTTAGATTTTCGTAGAGACCCGCCTTTAAACATTAAGGACAATGTTTCGTTTTAGTTTGGGGAGAGAATCTATCGATTTGATGTTACCTGCTTATTGTTTTGTTCTCACGTACCCGTTTTCCCGCAAAAATAGCAAAAAATTTAAATTTTAAGAATCATTTAAAAAAGAAAAATAAAATATTAGTAGTTGATAAATAATAAAGTTGTTAAACACCAATGTAGGTTTTTCCGGTTGGTGAGAATATTGCGTATTTTTAGACCCCGATCGAATGTGTAGAGTTCTAGCTTTCTCCTTAACAATTAATGATGATAGTTTTGTGCTATCTCAAGAATACTTTAACCATGCTAACTTGAATATTTAGTAAATGAAGACTGGTGCTGAAGCTCAAGTTATTTTAAATATGCCAGTTTGATTTTATATAGGCTTAAGTATTTGCGAATTTTCTTTATTTGAGATTTTAAAATTGCAAAGAATAAGAGATGATAGTGTTGATATGAATTAGGAGCTAAACAAAAGTTTATTTGGAAAACTTAAAGGCTTATAAGAATAACTTGTGGTTTTTCTTCCCCGAAGTTCTTAAAATGATTAATTATACGTGTTCTCTTTAATTTTTTACAAATTAGAGTTTTACTCTTAAAAGTCTAATCAACATATTTAGAGAAAAAGCTTTATCGATGATGAAGTCAACATCGTTGGTAAATAAGAATTTTAGTTCAAGTTTATACTTTGGTTTTCTAAAACAAAATTTTTCTATTTGCAAAAAATAATGTGTTGAATTAATATTAATGTCAAAAAAAATGTAGTTGGTGAATAAAAAAGATGCAAGTTATAAATCTTTAATGGGGTTTATAATTAATTACCACCTCCATCGCATTGAAAGTTAACATGGGCTTTGTCGGTTCGCTCCCGAATGTGACAATCGAAAAAAGTGGAGGATGTTAGTTTAGGGTCGGTATCATAATAAAGATACACGAGAGGGGGGGGGGGGGTGGTTTCGGAGGCGTGGCCGTGTGTCGTCGAAAGAAAAGTGATACCGGTTCCTAGCCTAATAATGTAAATAGTAAATAATAATGTTGCAAGTTAGAAAATAAATAGTAAAAGTTTCCTTTTCTAAAGCCAATGTATTCTTTTGAACTAAGGTTTGCAAAAGTCTACAAGGCTTTTTCATTGGAAGTTCATGCGTCTCGATTATTATTCTCCGGATGGGGTGTCAAAAGCCTTAGCACTTACCCGATGACGGTGGGATGCTAGAGAAGAAAGTCATTAATGGGACAAGTGAACTAACGATGTCTTACTAAGAGTTTTGTTTGCTTTGGAGTTGTGATCTTACTGAAGTGATTAACATATTAAGCCCAAAAGGCAGGCCTCATGTTAATGCTTGGTCGGCGATTTCACTATCTAAATTTGTGGATTTAATGGTTTTAAATTAAATTTGAGCACACACACTTAAAATAATATAGATTTATGTCGGGAAGAAGAACTTCAACAAGTTGTAATTATAAGTAGTCACTTAAATCAACAATTTTTGAAGTATGGTCGATATCAATAATTTTAGTTCAAATTTATACTTAAATTTTCTAAAAAGAAGTTTTCTTTATATATCGTGGTAATAAAAAAATGATGATGAGTAATAATTATAAACTGTGGGCTGATAAAAGTTTGTTGCATCTTGCCGGCTCACAACCGATGTTGCAGCCTTCTAAAAGGTCGATGATTTCCTTTGTTAAAAGTATAATTATGATAAGTGTGATATATGTGATTTAATAAATATAGGAAAAATCACTTTTTCTTAAATTCAAATATGCTTTTGAACTAAGACTATTTCGTTTTAAGATTGTGGTTTTTCTAAATGAAGTGTTTTATTAACGGAAAGTGATAAGTGTAAAATACACATATCTTTTTATACCAAAAATGACCTTAAATGACCCAAAACAGACTAAAAATGGCAAAAATATACTTGTTTTTGTGTTTTGTGTGTGCAGGTACGGATAAGACAAATATCACAAGAAAACCGTCAAAAACGGGCAAACACGAACACGGAAATCAAAAGAGCACAAAAGAAGCCAAGGATTCAAAGCCGAAGCCAAGAAAAGTCAACTATGGTCAAACAGTCAAAGAAAGTCAAACTTTGGTCAAACACAAAAAGACAAAACCTCAAATATTCCATTTTAGTCCCTCCAAGTTTCAGAAAGTTACCATAATGGTCCCTAAGGCCTAATGGGCCCTTAAATGCCCTACCCGGATCCAAAAGCCCAAATTAAAAGCCCATTACCCTATCCCAATTCCCTTTTATAAAACCACAGGGACTTTTCCTGCCAATTTTGAAAGTTATTTTACACTAAAACGTGTGATAACCAAAGACAAGGACCAATTTTGCCATTTGTCCAAAGTTTAAAACAAATTACCCCTTTTACAGTTTAAAAAAGGCGCGAAAAAAAAAGAAAAGAACATATTACTGTTCATCGTCTCCAATTTCCCTCCCAGTCAAATCAGGGGGTTTTTCTTAATTGGAGTCTTAATAGGAAGAATTCATGGAGTCTATAAACATAAAAAAAAACATAAATATAAATTAAAAAAAAAAGAAAAAAATAATTAATAAGATGGCAGGGATAATTAAGTAATCTCTGGGCTCTAATTGGCTCCCTCAGCAAAGGAATGACACGTGGCTATGAAGAAAGCACAAGGAATTGCTTGGTTTTACTCTTAAAACACTCACAAAACTAGCACAAGCTGTCACATCAAAGGATTGCCAGCTTGGCAATCCGTGTGAGATGAAAAAGTGATCCAAGGGCTCAAAATCATTCTCTAATGATTGAAGATTTGTACGGATGTGATTCAAAGGAAGGTGTAGAACAAGGCAGCCTAGAAGCTTTAGCAAAGTGCTATAAATAGCACACCTCACACATACACACAGGATCTTTTTAAAAAAACTTGTAATTTTCTTTTAAGTAAAATTTAGCTTATTAGTTTTAGTTAAGATGTAATTTTCATTTTTCAATCTCTTGTAATCTGTTTTGATCATTAATAAAAGTTCAATTTAGTTTTCATCACCTTGTTTTCAATTATAAGCTCTCATTTCCTCAAGTTTAACTTACTCCTACTAATAAGCTTCAAATAAGCTCTCAAAAGCTCTTATAAGTCTATAAGCTTATAATAGAGCTTAATTCAGTCTAATATCTACTTAAACTTAAAAAAAACAGCCTAATTACCTTAGCTTATGGATTGTGGACTTATGGAAGGGGATTCAAAAATGGAAGGAATCCCATGGACTTATACTAGCTTATCCATATGGATAAGCTAGAGCTAGTAGATAAGCTCTAAGAGCCTTTAAGCTTCTGTTAAGCTGAAGCAATTTATAAGTTTTCTATTTACTTTCATATTCTTTAAATTTTAGCTTAAAAATTACTTAAATAGCTTAGATCTGTCTATTAGTTTATCTGCCTGCTAATTAGTGCTTATTTGTTCTTATTTTAGCTACTTACTCATCAAATTTAGTCATCTATTTTTAGCTTAATCTTTAAATTTCATTTTCTGTCTTTAAAATCCATAAAAACCAAAAATAATTTAGCATAGTGTAGATCTTTAATTCTAGCCTAGTTAATTGATTGATTTATGTTTGTTAGGGTTATTATAAGCTTGTTTTTATCTGGTAATGAGGTTTTGTTAAATGGAATTCAAATTTGTTAGTTTGATCAAATTCTGTCAAAGTATTAAGGGGTGTTTGGTTTAAGGGATTTTAACCATCAAAAGTCAATAGGATTTTGTGTTATCAAATTGGACAGTTGAGTTTTCTTAGATTATTAAGTTTTAAACAAATTTTGAGGTTTAGTTTACATTTTAAATAGTTTTGTGGCTTATTAAGATTATCTCAGCACCGGGGTATTAATTCCCTTTCTCTTTGCTTGTAAAAATTTGATCCAAGCCTTGGAAGGCTTGGATTTGGTTTGCTAAGTGTTTGTGCATACTCATTGAGTAAGTTTAATGCAGTAGATACCAATTTGGTTACCTGCATTTTGGATTTGTGCACTAGTCATTTGCATCAGCAGTTCTAACAGCAGTTAGAACTGTTGATCTTTAAGCCTCTTTTTAAGCTAGTAATTGTTGGTTCTAGGGGCTTACTCTTAAGTAGCTTATAGTTTTTACTTAGCTTAATTTAGTTTGAGTCTTAATTTTCATTTTCAAACTTATTTGCTTTAGTACATTTAGCTTTAAAGTTTTCAAAAATCTTTAAAAAAAATAGTAAGTGATAGAAAGTAGCTTTTAAATTCAAATCTCTAGCTTATAGGATAGGGTTTTATCATTTAGTTCAATAGCTTAATAGTTGATTTTCTAGTTTTCAAAAGCTTAAGGGTTGGTTTAGCTTATTGAGCTTTTTGACTTACTTTAATTTTGAGCTTTTTGAGTCATTTTCTGAGTTTACTAGCTTGCCTTTCAAATTCAGTTAGAATTCAGTAGTTTTTAGTTAATAAGCTTTTCATTTCTAGATTAAGCACATCTTAAGGAGTCTAGAACATCTTTTGCTTTTCAGTTTAAGCTTAATTTGAGCTTTTTGCAAGTCCTTTAGTGGAAATAAGCAAAAGTGAGCTTAGCAGCCCACTTACTGACCTGCTGATTTCATAAGCTTTTAAAAAGCTTATCTTAGACTTTCAGCTTATGTTCCATTTATAAAAAATGCTTAAAAACGTGTCTTCTTTAAATTCTAGTATTTAGTTTTTGCAAAAAGTGAAAAATAAAAAAAATAACAAAAAGGGGTGTGTTGCCAGACTAGAACCCAAGACCTCTCCCTCACAAGCCATACGTTTTACCAAGTGTGCTACAATAGCTCATCCAACCTTAGCTTGCACAACCTAATAGTTATACACGTTTTCCTTTTTCTCATTTTTAATAAGCCGTAGCTGAACACAGCTTATTTAGGGCTTTTTAGTTAAGCTGAGCATTTTCTTTTATTTTTCTAGTAATCTTTATAGCTTTTTAGACTTTTCCTGATTTTTTGGTAATTTTTCATTAAGTAGAAAATTTTTAATCATTTTTCTTAAGTTTTAATTTTCGAAAAATCATAAAAAATAGAAAAAAGTTTCAGAAAAATACAAAAAAATAGTTTTTAGCTTTAAATTAAATTCTTTTAGGTTTACAATCAAAAAAGTCATTTTCAACCCTTTTAGATTTTTATTTTCATTTTTTAGCTTTTAATTTTAAGTTTAAAAATAGGAATTTAATTTTTAAAATAGTTAAAAATAATTTTCTGAGTTCTTATGTTATTTTAGACTTTTTAAGTTTAAAAATCATTTTTCTAAATTTTTAGGATTTAATTTGCTATTTTTTTTGGATTTAATTAGATTAAAATAGTTTTTAATTCATAATAATTTCAAAAATAATCAAAAAAATGTTTTTCTTTTTCTTAAAAATTTTCTTTCTTCAAAAAAATTTTTGTGTCTCTTCATCTTTAGTTTTATGAGACTTTCTTTTATTTAGTTTGCATCTTTGAGGGGATTAAACTTTAAGCTGGTATTTGCTTAATTGTCACATTTTATTTGTTTCACGTTAAATGTTAAGTATTTAATGCTTTTAATTGTTCATTTAATTGTTTGTTTTTAAGTTTGGATATTTATACAATACTCAAAAACATCTTTTCCTCTCATTCAAATCATAATTCCAAAGTATAGCATATGTTTCATTATCACAGTCTGAGCGTTGGGAACGACCGGTGATCTTCTACCTCGTTAAATCTTACGTTATTATATTATTATTATGATATATATCTTTTAGAGTGAGCTTTTCTCTCAGAAGGAGACTTTAGGAACACTACTTAATACTTACACTGTACAAGATAAATTATTCACAATAAGATAATATTGACCTTAGTGTCGGAGTGACGATGTCACTCTGTTCTGCTGATCAGTCTGTAGTCAATATCTCTTAGGCGTCCACCGACAAAGCTTTCCAGACTTCAAAAGATTCTCCTGGTCTTTAGTCTTCTCTCAATCACCTTAATAAAGTCTTCACTTCTTCTTTTGTCATCTTCAGTTCATTTCCTATTCTCCATGCCCTTATTAAACTTGAATAGCTTGAAATCTTTAACCATGAAATCCAGCTTTTCTTTGATTCTTGTCAACGTTCCATCGCTAAACTTGTGCACCTCATCTATTCTCATCATTTTCCTATTATCATCCTTGTCTCTGTAGATTACTGCTCTTTGTTTAAAGACAATGGTGTAATCTTCTTTGAAAGGAAAATCAGATGCATCCTAATTAGGTTGTTCCAGATTAAGCTTAGTTTGATAGCTCTCAATGCCTAGCTGCAAGTCTTCGACATGTTTCCTTATGACAATGTTTCTGGTCCATAAACTGACCGCGTTGTGCAAATTAACCTTGTCCTGCTTTGGTAGGTGGTCGAGCTTGCCTTGAATATGAAGGATGTTCAAGTCTTCAAAGTCATTGGGATGAAGACTTTTGAAATCCTTTTCTGAGATCTTGTACTCGTTGTAGTCAGCTCGGCGTAGAACTATCTCTCTCAAGTAGTTGTATCCGTATCTTTCATAAGTCTTGATACTGATAACACTGAGAATTCGCATATGGGATCTGACTGCATCACGATCTGAGGGCTCACTGTGTTTGTTGATGTAGAATTGCTTTCTACTAAACCACCAGTGTGTGATACCATAAGCTGCACTGATGTCATATTCTCGCTCACTTTCAATCCATAATGACGGAACTAATTCTTCAAGTCCAAAGTCTTGATAAAGAGCGGCTTTAAGCTTGGATATTGATAAAGCTCTGTTTCGTTCTTTGTCTCCTGTCAGAAGATACTCCAGATCTTTGTTGAAAAAGAATTGTGGTTGAATAGTCACCTGACCTGGAGGTCCTCCTAAGGGCAACGGATTGCTAATATCAGGAACAATCCGATGACCCTCAGGATTAACCAAATCAATCTGATTTGTGAGAAGCTTATGACATTCTTCCATCTGAAACTGAAGAGAAATGTTGTTCTCATGAAAACCTTTCACCATCATGAATGCTGGACCTTCAAGATCGGCTTTGCTGAGCTCTTCTTTTCCAATCCTTCTACAATACCATCTGATGAATGAGCCTATATCATCAATCTTGTTATGAAGCTTGTTTTCATCTGGATCTTGATGTGCTTTGGCAAATGCATTTGCCCAGTTATTGTCAGCTTCAGGTAGGTCAATTGGAGGAATGACCCATTCTGGTTCAGGAGAAGCAGGTCTCTCTTCTTCAGGTATTGGTCTGAACCATGTTGTTGTATCTGGTATCTTTGGCATATGAGCGTTATCGATTTTGGCTTTTATGAGCGTTTATCGATGTCCTACGGATCTAGAGGACATGCCATTCATCGATATTGGGATTGTCTCAGTAGGTTGTTAATCCCATTAATCACCTTATCATGTAGGCTCTTCAACTGGATCCTTTGTGGTGTAGTCTTACCAGTTTTAGAACCTCCTTTGGATCTTACCCTGGAGGATTCTTTAGTGGTGGATGGCTTTTTTAGCAGACCTTACAAACTCTCTTTTTTCTTCTCTTCCTTTTTTTTTTTTTTTTGCCGACTTACCCTGGTTTGATCCAGCTGGAGGGCCTTCATCATCATCGTCATCATCATCATCACCATCATGCTTTCTTTTATGGTCTTTAACCGTGTCTGCAACTTCCTTGTCCATGGCAGCGTTCAGTACCCTCTATCAATGCTTCATGAGAGCATGATATAATCTGTTGTTGGCAGGATCTTCTCGTGGCAGAATTTGTTTCTTATGCATAGATTTGAAGAGAGCACTCTTTAGATTAAATTCTTCAAGTGCAGCTTTATCAGTTGACTTGATGGTATACGTTGGCTCTTGTTTCTTCTCTTCTTGTTCCCTTTTGATTCTGATAATCTCTTCAGGACTCTTTTCACGATTCATAGCTTTTTGCTTGACTTGGAAGCAGGCTCTGCAAGGAGTATTTATTAAACATAAACTGCTTGTATCTTCAAGAGTCAGAAGGAGGAGCATCATCAAGTTTTGTTCCTAAGATACCTTCATCAACAACTGGAGGAATTGGGATTGATAGAAGCCATAAAACAGCGGGGCAGAGTGCTCATATCTTCTTTACTTCTGACATATCTTGTTTTCAATCTTCGCGACTCTTAGCTTGAAGGGCGATGATCCTGGTGTGATTTCAGGATAGCTGTGGTGATTCGCTGGAGCAATCACGGTGTAGCGTATTGGGGTGGTGTTGGATTGTTGTTTGGGGTTGGTGATGTTGTTGGCAGGTACTGGAGTGTGTGCTTTTTAGGACTCTTCATCATGAGATAGACTAGATATTGATTTACCATATCAGAAGTGCACAGAATACGACTTGACGATGTCATTGGTTGCTCATGTAGTCCTCTTTAAGTAATATTCGCAGTCTTTTCAGCTCCTTCATCTCATCGTCAGCATTTTTGCGCACGTTAATCATATACTTGCTATAAGAATCTTTAGAATCAGATTCAGTATCTTAATTGTCTTCCTCAGCATCTGCAAAATTTGTTCTCTTTCGGAACCCCCCCCCCAGTGGTATACTCTACAGTTCTCTCATCTGAGCCACCATACCCAGGCTGTCTCCCCTGTCCATTTTTCTTGATATCCTTCGTGAGCATTTCTTTTTGTCAGTGGCTTCTTGTTCTGCTTTGAGTAGAGTTTGAATGCCTGTTGAGCTTTTGGGATGTACCAGAAGTCTCGTCTCTTGTACACACTAGAGCGTATCTCTCGTAAGCAATGCTCGGGACCGCGGCTTATGGTTTCTATGCAGGCTCGGATACCCGATTCAGTCGCAATTAGTGCATGAGTATCTTGAACTTCTTTACAGCTGCTTCTGCTTCTGCTTCAGCAGAGACTGATAGATTTATGTTTCCTAATTCCAGTGCAATGTCTGGTTTAGGAATGATGTTGTCATCAACTGATATGGTGGCTTTCTTCTTAACAACTTTCTTCTAGAGGTTTTCCTTCTGATAAGAGTTTTTAGGTCAGACTCATCAGATACATCAACAGATTCTTCAGTGGTATCTGCAGTCTTCTTCCCTTGTGACCCTTTTACCTTGCCTCTTATTTGGTGGTATTTGACCTGTAGAATTACAGCGATGTACATCTTGTAATGATTCTGATTTAATCATTCATTATTAAGCTTAGTATCAGGAATGGCCGAGAGACCATATTGCTGATAATACTTTACCATATTACTATAACATACACTGTGTTTTCAAGTCTTTGGCGAGTCGTTATCTATGCTATGATATTTTTAGTATTGGTACGCGTTTGCTTCTGTAATTTTATGAATTAAGTTTAAATCAAGTAAGCTTAATGATTAGCCGTTCAATGTAATAATACGGGCATCAAGCAATTAAATGGTTTACATCAAAGCAAGGGTTATATTATTATTTTAAGGGGCTTAATTATTAACTTTGTTCATCTTATTTTTATCGGATACGTAAAGTGTATACGTTTCGCGATATAAATGGCGTTTTTCGGCACTCCGGAACCCCAAAAAAATTAATTTCCTACGCTTCAACAAATACCCACTTTTATACCCTCAATACACAAAATTACTTAAATTATTATCATGTATTCTTTGTAAATTCCACGAAAAGCTTGTATAATATACAGATTATACAATGAAAAATGAGATAAGATTTCTTTTTTGGTAACCTACCACAATACTTCATGTAAGCAAACACCATACCTCATTATTGCAAGGACCATGCCTAACCATTACCTTGACCATGAAGCCATGCCTTCGAGCCATCTCTACGTGTTCTCCTTGACTAACTATACAAGTTTAATACTTATACTTGTCTAAGAGAACTTATAAGCACCAATCACTTAAAGAATCAATACAAAACAATCCTTTTTCTTCCATATATGCTACGGCATTCAAGCTTACCACCCACAAACCCATACAATTTTTCTTACAATCATACACCTTCTATATACACCTATTCTAAGATATACTAAGGCATTTGCAAGCATTGGTTAACCATATTCAAGTAATAATCAAGAAAAAGGAAGCTAGGGTTTAGTGAAGGAAAGCTAGTGTTTATTAAGTGCAAGCTTGGTTTTTAAGGCTAAACACGGGTTTAGCATTTGTGTCTCATCATCCATAACTACCTATAAGGGTCCATTTTAAACTCTTATATTGCTATAACTTTCCATTATTACTGCACGATGAGATTTCTATTTAGCTTTCAATCTCCATTAGGTTTTTTATTCATTGAAAATGATATTATTATACTCTTGAAATGATCTTTCTACACACTTATATATATTCGTGTTTATTACTTTACTATCATGTTAAAAAGGATGAGAAAATGTCTGTCTTCATATGGTTTTGGTGTAAACATGATTATCGGATTAATTAGCCGTTTTCCATAACTTCATAATTGTTTCAACTTAAAGATATACATAAGACATGTTAAACTAATTGATTTTGGAAATTTTAATCTGTTAAGTAGAACACTAAATCAGTTCATATGGAAAGAAATAACACTCCCTGTCACACATTTAGTTTGGTGTATGTCTCATCAAACTCTGCTATCTGCATTGATATCTAATATATTATATTCTCCACGTACAATTAGAGATTTCTTCAAGCCTCTAGTTCACTATTTTCTACGCTCATGCCGTCCCAAGCATTGCTTTCGGTTCGAACACCACTTTGGTCATCACTCTGGACCACACTATCAAGGCTACTTCTTCCATCTGGCTACACCAGTATAGGGCGTTCTATTACTCAGCACGTAGCGATTAGCATCACTTTTATATCTATCAGCTCTACTGTACCGTCCACACGTGCGTGCGCTCTGCGCAACACACAACTATCTTATGTACGCCATCCGGCACACTCGCAGTCCATGTCATAAGTCCAACTAGCATAGCTCTTAATACGCGGCCTACCCCTGTATACAAACTTACAAGATTATACAGCTCTGGCACCAAATGCTCGACCATCTTGCTCCTATCTACAGCTCTCTAGAGATTTCTGATCCTTCCGCTCGAACGACGTACTATCATCATCGCTACTCGATCAGATTCCGATACTACATTCGTATAGATACCAAATTGTCTTCCATCTGATACGGTCATTTTCAATTTAGATAACCTAATACTAGTTACGTTATTAATACCCGCAGGCTATTACAACCCCGCTCGGTAATCATAATACCGACCACGATCCGTCGCTCAACCCCCCGCGTGTATATCGAGATGACGCTATAAACATATCCTTCTAGTTCGTTATAATAACATGTCTATAACAAATGCATCGAGGTCTATCTACTCCGCGTTTACACATACTCATACTCTACTTCTCTTTTCTCAGCACGGCCTATGCCACTTCTATGCTCTTATCCCCCGTATCAGTGCTCTGTTCGCTCATAGACACCTCATCGCTACCCTTCGAGTTTCCATGCATATAGACCTTTGCTCGAGTTCAGGAGTACAGACCATACTCTAATCTCTCTCAGCAGGCGTAATAAACCATCCTTCTCCGAGTGATATGTGAAAAGTTCATCACTCCATTACATGACATCTCTGATATGTTCCATATGCCGACTAGCGCTTATCCTAACACTTCCCATCAAATGACCTCGACTTCACTATCATGTCGTCTAAACTACCGAAGCATTATATAACCGCGACCCCTCGATACAGACTCCTCACTACTCTATAAAAACCGGCTGCATATAAGCTACTGTAAAATACGAACGCCTCGACGCTACGCGGTTCGACTACGTCGCACCCATAAGCTGTATCCCGATAGTAATTACACCCCTACTATATCCTCATATAGGCCTCCCTCGATGCTGAACACTCGCCTATTTCTCGCGATATGTTCAACACAGTAAGTACCCACGTAGATACTTCGAGCAAATCACCTGCCTCGATTTGACATCATATCGCTCATTGATCACCACTGATATTCGTTCCATCCGGACTCTGAGAAGCAAACCGCGCGCCCCCACGAGATAAAGACGCGGTTCTATAGTGTCACCGCACGACTAACGGTGACTATAGACACCGCTAATTACTGTTATCACCACAACGGCTATATCTACTATTGCATATACAACCGCTGCGCGATAACTTTCTCCACTTACTCTCACTCACTCTCTCTCTTTTCACACATATAACCACCATACGACTCTCGCGCGCCGTCTTCGTAGACCTCTCCCTATCAGCATACTACTCCGACTCATCGAGCGTTATCATAACGTACATCTCCTCTTTCTCCTACGCGGAGTATTCCATCCCATTTGCACCCGGACCCTCCCTTGGCACTGGCGCTTTCCTCACGGTGCGCTGTCCCGACCGGACTTCGCCTAACCGTCCTCTGTGCACTCTACCGTTGTGCCCCGCATCTACTCATCACTGCCAGAACGTTCTCTGTCTACCATCGTCCCTCTTTCACATTCATCGACCTAGCACCCCCGACCTCCGACGTGGCTACGACCCCCCCACCCCGCCTACCCCCCCTCCACCTCCCCACCTTCACCCCACCCCACACCCACCACCCCCCCGGTATATAATCTCTCTTAATCTCGTCCCCAGATCCCTTGACTTTAAGTACTTCGCCGTAATTGACTACCGCTCCACTATGTCTCCCTCAGCTCTACGGTCGCGTTATTAGCATCACTTGCGATGCTATCCCGCTGTACACGCTCCCTTCTATATCTGCTACCACGGTATTTGGGATTATCGGCTACTATATCGGTGAGTTCCATCTGCACACCCCTAACGTACTGTCGCTCCTCGATTTCACACATCGATTCTCATTAATCTCCGTCGCGCGGGCTCCTCAGCCTCGCATAACATTCTCCTCTATTTTAATACCAATTGGACGACAGTCTCCGTCGAGTCGACCCCTTCACTTGTCGGTATATCTGATAGCGACGCGACCGACTACACCACAGTTGAGCCTACCCTATTCTCTCTGGATATAACCCCCCCCTGCTTCCACATTGTGCTACAATTAGATTGTAGTTCGGGTTATCCGCAATCTCCCTAGCCAGAGCGATCGCCGCCGCAAATTCGAGCTAATTTAATAGCAGTATATACCCCTTCTGTCTTACAAAAAACTACCAATTTCTCCATGATCCGGAGAACCACGGCAAACCCCTCCATCCCCTCCCACTAGTTAGGAGATGATGGCACCGTAGCATCCATACCATCGGATATCAACGACGCACGCGTTTATTCTAGCCTTGTCAGTCTCGCTCCTTGCGCTCGGCTTTCGGGTTGTTCATCGAGTCTAAGAACACTCGCGAGCAACGCTCCATCGCGGCATCTGCTTCCATGATGCCTCTTAATTGCGCCTCATGCATATTTGATTCACGTGCTCTCACTAGCTCCGTGCTCATAGTCTCGCTCTAGTCGTCTAAATTCGACTGTCCTAATCTAGCGCTTTTTCGCTGATGTCTATACTGATGTGTGAGCCTTCGCCCCCCAAGTACTCTACTCATATCTAACGTCTTGCGGAGCCCTGCATATTCGCTTGAAGCCGTTCTTGTCCCACAAATACGACTCCCATGCTCCACCCGTCTCACCAACAATCATTGAGAGATCCTGTACGTTTTTGCTAAAAGCAAATCTCCTCGCCCCTTTTGCACCGAGCTGACAATGTATCACGTTACGCGCCTAGCCGAGACCTGTGCTCTCACACCCACTCTCGACTGCCCAATTGCGCGTTATCTTTCGGGCAGATCTGCCCTCCGATATCTATCTGCATCGCCGATAGCGTTGCCCACATAGACCATCAGCGTTGGGGAATGTATTGCCAAACTTTTGTTATATTCAACACATGACAAAATGTAAAGCTATATGCTTTTGTATTAAGTCTTTCAATTAAATTCCAATGTATCATTTTAAACGACTTTTGGTGTCGTTCTTTATATCTTGTGTTGTTGATCTGAAGTAACAAGCCCCGGACCTTATTCCGCTGCGACCTCCAATCTTGGCGGGTGTTACAGATTGGTATCTAAGAGCCCAAGGTGATAGAGAAAACCAGTGGTCAAAATGTTTTTGCTGGGAACTATAACCATTTTCAAACAACGATTCACTACGGGGTTGTTCCCCGGGATCTACATATGTGCCATACATTCAGGCACACACTAGTTGATTGATTAGTGGGGACTAGATGCATTCATATATTGATATAGTGGTTATATTAATAGTACATATATTTTACTAAGAGGGTATATTGTTATATACAAAGATGAGTTGCATTCTTTCGCATAACTCTACAATTATTTATATAATGGGCTATTTTTATACTTACGGGGAATATTTCTTTAGCTAGGTAGTACGATAAGCTCGTAGGTCAACTGTTGCGCTACATATAACATTTAGCTTATCGATATGGTTACCTTACCATATTCATTTATGTAACATAAGTGCATTCTCGTATTTACCTATACCGCCTTATATAATATATTTATATAAGTTTAAGTTCTTGCTCGTGCTAAGGGTTAGGCATTTTCATTATAAGACGATTTCATACACGTATGTTTATATTAATTACACGTGCCATGGAGATTCCATTGAGCTTCTGATGTGGAGCTAGAGGAACTAATGAAGGATCTGCCTCCTATTGCTGAATGCACCTCACCTACAGTCCTTATCACCAGGCTACATTGAATGACTGCTATATCCGGAAGAGGTTATGGAGTGACCCTGAGGAGGATCCTGCTGACCATCTTGCCGATGGAGGAGACAATTATGATAATGAGTCATCTGGATGATACAACGTGTTGATGATGTTGAGAAGGATGAGGAGGACGAGGAGGAGGAGGAGCACCTAGCTTCGGCTGACCCTTCTGCTGTTCCTAAGATGTTCTGGTTCCCCTCAAGCGAGGAATACAGAGGGCATTTGAGACTGATGAGTATGGCTTTAACAACACACTTCTCCACACCATATCATCTTGTTATTTTATAGGACCAAATCCCGTGCTGTAAGGATGTCTATTTTACGCGTCATACTCCACTGTCACATCTCGCTGAGACATGCATTACCGAGTTTTGCCTGCTGCACTTCTTCACTGTTACCACCACCTGAGAATGATAAGTCACTCAAAGTTAAACATAAGAGGCTAGCATCTAGGATCTTGAGAAGCACCCTGGCCTATAGACAAATAGATTTGTCAGTGTAGCTCGTTTTGTATTATATCCCACGAAACTTGAGTAATACTCGGTTGGTAGCAGTGTTAATAAAAAGGCTTGTTACTCTTTTACATCATGTAAACGATGTAGTTAAGTATTCAACCTACGCTGTTGGTTATGTCTGCTAACTGTACGAGGGGGGATTTATTTACGATATATGGTTGTGTTATCTTTATATCTCCTGCATAACGTGGTCTCACCTTACCTAACTTGTTGGGATCTCGGGTTGTAGTGTCATGATTTTTCCTGTGGGATGAACTTCATATACATGTTGCTCCCTAGTGTTTTTTAAGAAAATGTGACAACTGTTAATCAAGGGATGAGTGTTGAGTAAATTGAGCCGAGTTTGTGTTAGCCCAGCGAGTAGCTATTATATCGAGGATTTTGCTATGAATGTGGGAATAAAGGGCACTGCAGGATGTGATGCCCTAGAGAGCGAAAAGAAACCAAAACCATGAACACCAAACTAGAGGTGCTGGCAGCACGCTGGTGCGGTTGCATGCCCTTAGAGAAGGGAAAATCGTTCAAAGACCCTAACAACATTAAAGATGAGATAAAAGCTTAAAAGAGAAAGTTGTCTTGCTCTTCCTAATAAATCCTAAGTTGAAACTATCATAGACTTTATCTCCTTAGGAGTTCTCGTTGTATTTCCCTAAAAATTTCAGTTGTACGAATGATTTCAATTTAGCTATCAAATTATTGTATTAGGGGAATTTCGTCAATATTAACTTAGGTTCTTTATTACTCTTCAAACTACTCTCACGAATATCTAAAATTTATAACGCTATTTTGACGAAAATGAGCAATGCATCGTTAGTCACTCATTTATTAATGGCTGATCAACTATGTATAATTCAGGAAGGTACCATGCCGTGCTGAGAGTAGTCACTCTAAAAACCTCTTGTTAAGAAAACAATTTTCTACTTATATCATGTTTTGTGTGCGTATTCATAGAACGCGTTTACTTTTGGAAATCGAATTAGTAACCATATCAACTAAGCAGACCTTCACTCAGTCTTACTATAAAGTTGGTATCATCTTATACCAAATCCTAAGCCGAGAAGCCAAGACACATTACTAGTCGCCCTATGACAATTTTGCTATCCAATTTGCTCGCCATTAGAGAATTTACTAAATCACCCATTCAACATAGATTTAATGCCCGTAGAACTTGGTAGTTCAATGCGATAATCGGTATGGATTGGTTGGCGAAGTACCAAGCGGTCATTGTGTGTGCCGAGAAGATTGTTCGCATCCCCTGGAGAAATGAAATCTTAATCATACACAGTGACGGAAGTAACCATGGAAATGTGACACGATTAAACATCATTTCGTGCACTAAAACGCAGAAGTACATGGAAAAAGGATTTCCTATCTTTTTGGCACATGTCACTGCAAAAGAGGTTGAAGACAAGTCGGAGAAAAAGCAACTTAAGGACGTGCCAATAGTTTGAGACTTTCCTGAAGTATTTCCCGAGGACTTACCGGGTCTTCCTCCGACTCGACAAGTGGAGTTTCAAATTGATTTGGTACCTGGTGCTGCACCTGGTGCTGCACTTGTAGCACGGGCACCTTATCGATTGGCGCCTTCCGAAATGAAAGAGTTATCGGAGCAACTGAAAGAGCTGTCCGACAAAGGCTTTATAAGACCCAGTTCCTCACCCTAGGGAGCTCCGGTCTTGTTTGTCAAGAAGAAGGATGGATCATTCCGGATGTGCATTGACTATCGGGAATTAAACAAACTGACGGTGAAGAACCGTTATCCGCTACCAAGAATTGATGACTTATTTGATCAGCTTCAAGGGTCGAGTATCTACTCGAAGATCGACCTAATGTCAGGTTATCACCAATTGAAGGTTCGAGAAGAAGACATTTCGAAGACTGCTTTCAGAACTCGTTACGGACATTATGAATTTCAAGTTATGCCGTTTGGTTTGACGAACGCACCTGCCGTATTCATGGACCTTATGAATCGGGTGTGCAAACCATATCTGGATAAATTTGTGATTGTCTTTATTGACGATATTCTGATATATTCGAAGAACAAGCAAGAACACGAAGAGCACCTTAAGCTAATCTTAGAGTTGCTTAAGAAAGAGGAGTTGTATGCCAAATTTTCCAAGTGTGAATTTTGGATTCCTAAAGTACAGTTCCTCGGTCACGTGATTGATAGTAAAGGCATTCATGTGGATCCAGCCAAGATTGAATCCATTAAAGATTGGACATCTCCTAAGTCACCAACGGAGATTCGTCAATTTTTAGGTCTTGCTGGGTATTATCGAAGATTCATTGAAGGGTTTTCAAAGATCGCCAAACCAATGACTAAGCTTACTCAAAAGAAGGTCAAGTTTGTTTGGGGCGATAAACAAGAAGCAGCTTTTCAACTGTTGAAGCAGAAGTTGTGCAGTGCACCAATCCTTGCCTTACCTGAGGGAAGCGAAGATTTCATCGCATACTGCGACGCTTCAAAGAAGGGTTTGGGCGCTGTGTTGATGCAAAGAGAAAAGGTGATTTCTTATGCATCACGCCAGTTGTTGAAGTTCATGAGAGGTACTTACAACTCATTGATTTAGAACTTGTGCAGTGGGTTCGCTACTCAAGAATCTGGAGTCATTATTTATTGGAACTTAAGTGTACGGTGTTCACTGATCATAAGAGCTTACAACACATTCTTGACCAGAAGGAACTGAACATGAGACAACGTCGATGGTTAGAGTTGCTTAGTGATTACGATTGCGATATTCGTTATCACCCGAGAAAGGCAAATGTCGTTGCTGATGCTTTGAGCAGGAAAGAACGAGAACCACCGTTAAGAGTTCGAAGCCGTATGTCATGACTATTAGCTTGGATCTTCCTAAGCAAATCTTGAATGCTCAGACTGAGGCACGAAAACCAGAAAACATCAAGAGCGAGGATGTTGGAGGTATGCTGATTGAAAATGCTAAATTTCCAGAGGCAATTAGGACGGAAAAGTTGGAACCTCGTACGGATGGAACCCTATGCCTCAATGGCAGGAGTTGGTTACCTTGTTATGGCGATTTGTGGAATGTGTCAATGCACGAGTCCACAATCAATGTAATTATATTCTTCCGGGTTCCGTAAAATGTACTATAGACATGAAGAAGCTATATTGGTGGCCCAACATGAAAGCCGACATAGCCACTTATGTTAGCAAGTGTTTGACCTGTGCTAAGGTCAAGGCCGAACATCAAAGGCCATCAGGATTGTTGGTACAACCCAAGATATCCGAATGGAGTGGGGACAACAATCATTTTGGATTTTGTCACAAAGCTCTAAGACGTCTC
The DNA here is from genome assembly GCA_026074375.1 of Tanacetum coccineum. NCBI lineage: Eukaryota > Viridiplantae > Streptophyta > Magnoliopsida > Asterales > Asteraceae > Tanacetum > Tanacetum coccineum. The sequence goes on from BQNB010045174.1 coordinate 19,718, forward strand.
ATGGCTATGACTCAATTTGGGTGATCGTTGACCGCTCACTAAGTCTGCGATCTTCACACCATTGAGAGAGATCTGATCCTTTGCGGATAAACTTGCAAAGAATGTACTTGAAGGAGGTGGTCATCGAAGTATGGAAATACCGTCTAAATCATTTTTGATCGCGACCCGAGGATTCGCATCAAATTTCTCGAGCGTCACTTCAGAACGCTATTGGGTACTCTAATTTAGATATGAGTATCGCGTTGCCATCCACAAACAGACGGGCAAAAAACGAGAGGAACATTCAAACTCTCTGAGGATAATGCTGGTGCTTGTGCAATCGAATTGGAAGGGTTGGGTTAACCAATTTGCATTTAGTCGTGTTTTTTTCATACAACAATAGCTAGCTCGCTAGCATCAAGGCGCAACCAATTCAAAGCACTATATGGGTGAAAGTGTCGGTCACCGTTTTGTTGGAACTGAAGGTTGGAGGAAGCTCAAATACTCGGTCAGATAATATTCAAGAGACCACTGAGAAATCATCCAGCATCAAGCAAAGGATGAAAAGCCGCTCTGATCGACAGAAGAGTTAAGCTGATCTGAAGCGTAACCAATGGAATTCCAAGTCGAGGATTAAGTTATGCTTAAAGTTTCGCCTTGGAAAGTGGTTGTACGTTTTGCAATAAGGGGGAAGTTAAACCCTAGGTTATGTTGGGACCTTTTTAAGGTGATTTGAAAGGGTTGGTGAGTTTCTTTCAGCTACGAAGATTCATGAAGAGCTGAGCAGAGTTCATAATAATATTCACGTGTCCAACCTGAAAAATGTTCATGCCGACGGAACATTAGCCGTTCTTGGAATGGATCTTTCATACATGATGACAAGTTTCATTTTGTTGAGGATCCATTAGAATTAGCTGGGACGTGAAGGTTAATGGTTGAAGCGAAGTCGGTCCCATAGTCAAGGTCGATGAACTCCAAGAGAGGTCCTGAGTTCTGTGGGGAACGTGAAACACTATTCAAGAAGATTTATCACACCTCTTCACCAAGAATACACAACGTCGTCTAAGTTGCTTGTGTCGTGATGCCTTGAGGGACAAGGCTCGTTTAACTGGGGAAGTTCTATAAACCCTGTGTTTTAATTTCATGTAAGACGTCGATAATTAACTATTTATTTTTGTGTCGTACGCGTTTGCTTGCAATTTCATTTATTAAAGTTAAAATCGCGTACGCCTAAAAATAAATGTTCAATGTAAACCGGGCATCAATAGATTAAATGTTTAATAGATCAAGTATTAAATAATTATTTTATGAATAATTACGATCTTTGTTTCATTTTATTTTTATTTATGCGTAAAGTATTTACGTTCGCAATAAATACGTTGTAGCCATACCCGGAACCACCAAAACTTTTCTACACTTCAACAAATACCCACATTTATACCCAATACATAAAAACTACAAAAATATATCGTATATATCTCATATTGGCCAAATATGGAGCAAATAATACAAATGATATATGCAAAAACTTGACATCTAAGTCTTATGTACATACAATAACTAATAATATCTATTAGTTTCCTTGACCATTATCATTAAGACCCTCATTTGTGTCCCCTTTTTGACACCAAGTTTCCATAAGACCATCCATGGTCTAAGACTCTTATGTACATACTTTGACTAGATTTATTGAGTATATAATACATATGAGAATAGTTGCAAGTATCTAACACATTCCTTCTATTTTTACTAGTTAGCATAAACACACTCTTTTCCCATATATCCCTCCTACCACGGCAAGGATAACCAACACTCAAAAACATCCACTAATTTTATATACAACTTTTAATATACTTTCTCACTTCATAGTTAAGATCATACAAAAAGGTTTGGAAGCTTGGTTGGTTGATTTAGGAAGATAATTAAAGAAAAAGGAAGATAGGGTTAATTTGGAAAATGGGTTTTCTTGGTGCAAGCTTTAGATTTTTTGATCTAAACAAGGGTTTTAGATTACAGTGTTCATCATCTTACATACACCTTAAGGTTCATCTTGAACCCCTTTATGTTCTTATGTTTTCAATTTCTATGTTATGTTTTTCTATTTAGCTTAAATAACCATTTACGGATTTTTTATGAATAATGATTGTTTTTACTTGTAATGATCATTTTTGCACACTATTATTATGTGTATATTGCAAATTTACTTGTTAATAAGAATGAGATAGTATTGTACCAATATTATGTTGGTGATAAAAATGATAAAACTACAAAAAGTTATTAAGGTTCTAAAGCAAGGTTAAAAATAGATTCAACAAAGTCACTCAAAGATTATGTTAAAAATTCATATATATAACACCTTATTTTATATTTTTATAAAATAGTATGATTCACGACGATTCCGAAAAGGTAAGAAACTTGTCAAACGGATTTATAACGAAAAGTTATGGTTGGGGGGCTAGCGAAAACGTGGTAATATATTTGAGGTATTAAAATCCAGCATTTGTAAATTTTAGTAGTTTCTGTAGGATTTTAAGATGTAATTTCGCGGCACTTCGAGTCCGTTTTGTTTGGATATCTTTTTAATCTCCTCAACTCAAAAAATAAGAAAAATTGATTTAGTGAGAGAACGTAATAAAAGAGAAAAATGGTTACTTGATTTCACAAAAGAAAATGAGAAGCAATACACCTCTCAAAGGTGGAGAGGGATTTAAAATAGCTACCTGGATGGACTTTCTTGTAGGCTTAGTGTTGGGAAGGTTCTAGAAACAACATGGGCTTGTGCCCGAACATCAGGCCCACAAATTGCATTAAATAAAACTCACCGTAAGTACTTCGTTTTCCTATACAAGGATCATGTTTGTTTAATGACCTCAATTTACTAATATATCAGGCTAATCAATTCTCCCCTAAGGGGTGGTCATTCAATTGTGGATCCTTCTTGTGATGTCTTGAGTCTTGGAGCCTTGTATTCTTGGGAATTCTTTTTGAAGATCGTTTTTGCATGCTTGTGATCTTGGATCTTGATCTTTAACTTGATATACTTTGAAAAATTACTGATTCTTTGGTCTTTGGACTTGATTTGTATTGCCTACTTGACATTACTAATCGTTATCCTTGAAAATTTATGCCGCCTTGCGATCTTGTGCTCCACCCTATGCTTAAGACTTGAAAACTTTGGGGCTAAGATCCACTTGTAAAATATATCTTTGTTAGTGTCCGACAATCTTGTCAAAAATGTTCTTTTGAGGAAGTGCTTGTACATCAGAGGTTGCTGAAGACTTTGATAGTTTGAGCTTTCATCATGTATTAATCTTTGTCGATTGAGCATGAGGTCTTAAATCTTGACTCGTCATGGACTAGAAGCTGCTACCATCGGGAAAACCTGCAAGTATAGGTTAGGGATAAACATATATGGACGAAAGTGTCTTTGTCACTTCGTCGAATACGGTTGCAATAACCACGGTTCCCCGTTAATCAGTATAAATACTGCCTGTGATCAGGTAGAATTCAAAAGAATCTCCTTGATATGGTTTCGCAGCTGCGCTAGCTGTTCTCGTTACTAGAGCGTCTTAAAGCAGACAACACGGTAAGAGTGAATCAGATAGGTACTATCTTTCTGATTGAGTCGTCAATTCGTATACTGGACCAAAATCGATATCCAGTTGACACAAGATTGATTCATTTAGAATCTCGCAAGTCACCTACCAAGAGCTTGTTTAATGTTGGCTCAAGAAGGATTTCCATCGTCACTGTGAATACTAAAGAGTATCACTCTGATGTTCTGGCATTTATCACAAGGATAATGCGTATGACTTATTGATACCAAATGTTGTATAATGATGTACGACATTTTGTATATTGGAATTTGTGTCCTAGTGAGATTTTTGATGGATCTCGTTGGCTCTAGACTCTATAAGTGCACATTTGTTATTTGGTAATCGGAGGCTGGAGCGAACTGCCACCTTTTCAATATCAACGATCTCGGAATAAGAAAGCCGATAGAAACGTGTTGATCTCCTGTAAGAAATGAACAGAAATTCTTGAGAGATTTGTAGTGGCTAAGGAGGGATGTGCATTGCATCACCCGGCGTCCATGCATGACTTGTCTTTAATATCAATAAATCATCTTTGTGATTACCGATAGATTATGCATTGACCCGGTTTCTGCCTAAGGTTGTTATGAGGCTTTTTTTTTTTTTTCCTTTCTTTTACCCTTTATCCTTATAATTCTGTTTTCATTCTTTAACCCTTCAGTGCTTACGAGACTTCATGACTAGTTACCTTGTTGGGTTTATTCCAGCACTAGCTCCATCTAGTCGGCATATTACCTTATTCTCACTTTACCTCCTTTTTCAATCATACCTAGGACTTCTTTTCTATCTAATGGAGTGTTCTGGGTTGTCCCTCCGGTTCTGGCTGGTTCATGGAACGGAATATACCCAAACCTTAATACGCCTTATAACTCCCTGTGATTAAACAGTTGGTCGGTCTTTGAAGATATTGCCATGAAGGATCCATAAAACCATTTGATGAAAAATCAATCAACACGTCTGAGAAATCATTTGAGGTCACATTGGAGTGTTTCCAGAGTTACCAAAAAGCTCCCCCTACATATATGCACCATATTATGAAAGAGTTTTGCACATGCGAGGTTTAGGAAACGCTCAACTTTTAGATTGAAGATCGGATAGTTATTAATTGTATTGATCACTTTTTATCACTATTACTCACCCTCAAATTCATATGTGTTTACAATTTTTGACAATTAGTTGAATTAAAAAACAAGTTAATGTCCGGATATTCACATAAGCTTAAAAAGCTGGGAGAATAGGAGTGCATGCAAAATGACTCATATTATTATACTCCCCCTCAATTATAGAATATATTGAAAACTTGGAGTGGGAGTTTGTTGAGCACAAATTTTTGAAAGAATTTGAAATTTTCTTTTTGTGAATTATCTTGAAAATTGTGACTCAACAGGAAAATATGTGGGGAAAGGATATATCTTATTTTCCATCCATTTTCCATTAGAACTTCTCTTGGCATTCAAACTTTGAATGTTTATATGTTTTGCTCAAGACCGAGAAAAAGATTATGAGTTTCCCGTGTTTAGGATAAATGTTACATAAATGAAATTTTCCTTCTTGGGAGGACTGAGTCCGAAGCTGACATTTACTTAGATGTCGTAGAGGAAAAAAATAATGAAAGGACATGTTTTGAAAAGCATTTGAAACTCTGCTCGAACTTTTATTATTCACCTGTGTTAATATTAAGCAACATTTCTAGGTGCGCAAATGTTATCGATTGTCGAGAGACATGTCGGAGAAGATTCTTTTTGAATTTCTTTGAAAATTTTTTGATGTTGATTTTGTTTTTATAGGTTTTTTTATTTTTATATTTTTGCTTTTATAGGTTTTATATTTTTATATTTTGTTTTTTTGATAAAATATATACAAAGAATTACTGTAATTTTGCAAGACAATCATGTTCCTGAGGAGATAAACTGCGCATACCAAGGCGACAAACCAAATAGTTGAATCGATCTACTGTAAGGGCTTTGGTGAAGAGGTCGGCCAGTTGGTAATCCGTCTTGACAAAATATAGTTCAATCGTACCCTTTTCCACGTGTTCCTTTATGAAATGGTAGTGGACAACGATGTGTTTTGTTCTCGAGTGTTGGACCGGGTTGCAGGATATGGCTATGGCTGATTTCGAATCACAATAGATTGGAATCTTGTTGAAGTCATAGCCATAATCCGTTAACTGTGTCCGCATCCAAATGACTTGGGCACAACAAGTGGATAGAGACACATATTCTGCTTCCGTTGTTGATAGCGCCATACAGTCTTGTTTCTTTGAGGACCAGCTAACCAGCTTTTCGCCTAAGAATTGAGCTCCACCGAAAGTACTCTTGAACGTGTCTTTATATCCCGCATAATCAACATCTGAAAATCTGGTTAGTTCAAAACTAGAATCCTTCGTATACCAAAGACCCAGATTAACAGTTCCCCCCGGAGATAACGAAAGATCCTTTTAACCTCTTTGAGGTGCTTCTCGGTGGGCTTAGCCTGGTACCGAGCACATAAACAAGTAGCATGTACAATGTCCGGTCTACTAGACGTAATATACATTAGGGCACCAATCATGCTATGATATTTCGTTGCATCGACTGGAGACCCATTTTGATCAAGGTCAAGCTTGTCTTTGATCTCCATTGGAGTACCAACAGGATCACATGATTCCATTCCATATTTTTTAAGGATTTCTAACACGTAGTTGGACTGGTTTATGAAGATTCCACGGGGGGATTGGTTAACTTGTAAACCAAGGAAAAATGTCATTTCCCCCATCATCGACATTTCGAAGCGGCTTTTCATGAGGCCAGAAAATAGTTGGGTATACCTAGGGTGTGTAGAACCAAATATAATATCATCAACATAGACCTGCACCACTAAGATGTCGTCGTTGAAGCGCCTTATAAACAACGTTGGATCAATTGTGCCTTTGAAGAAGTGATTTTGTAGGAGAAACATTGACAATTCATCGTACCATGCCCTTGGTGCTTGCTTTAACCTATATAGTGCCTTCTTTAACTTGTAGACATGGCTTAGATGATCAACATCGATGAAACCTTCAGGTTGACACACGTACACGTCTTCTTTTAGCGTACCATGCAAGAATGCAGTTTTTACGTCCATTTGAAACACAGTGAATGATTTATGTGCAGCATATGCCAAAAATATATTGATAGCTTCCATTCTAGCAACCGAAGCGAAGGATTCTTTGAAATATATTCCTTCCTCTTGGCGGTACCCTCTCACAACCAGACGAGTCTTGTTTCGGATGATCGTGTTCTCTTCATCATGCTTGTTTTTAAATAACCATTTCAAAGTAAAAGGTTTTATGTTATCCGGAGGAGGAACTAACACCCATACATTAAGCCTTTTGAACTGAAGAAGCTCTTCTTGCATTGATTCAATCCATGCAGGATCGATCATAGCCTCTTTGACATTCTTTGGTTCTATAGTGCTTACCGTTAATGCATACATGCACATGTTACCATCGGATCAGAGTTGATTCCTTGTCAAAACTGGTCGTGAGGGTTCTTCTATCACTTGTTCTAGAGGGTGATCTTTAGTCCATTGATATTCATGAGGGTATGGTTGGTAAAACGTATGCATGTTCGATGGATCCACATATTGTGAAGATGATGATTCAGCGGCACTTGTGGATGGAGTAGCAAAAGGATTTACAAACGTATTTTCATTGAAACATAGCTTTTGGAACATTGTCAGCAATTGTTGTGGGTTGATGCTGAACATGTTATTGTGTTTTGAGCTCGTCAACATCTTGTGAAGTGTTTGGAAGAGTTGTTGCTTGAGAGGATGAATTTGTTGGCGTCGGTGCGGTGTCTGCTGTTGTTGTAGTTGCTGTTAGAGTCTGAAGAACTTGAGGTGCTTGAGCAGCCAAAATAGTTCTTGGAGCAGCTAACGGTTGACCACCAATATGATCATCATACATAGCTTCGAACAGTAAATCCAATTCACCTTCAGTTGGTTGTTGAGTTGTTATTGTTGACGGAGCATAAGTAAGATCGAGTCCTGAACTGATTTGTCCAGAAGTCATGCTTTGAAGCCCGAGTTTTGAACTGCTTTGTTCAAAAGCCATAGCTGAAAGCTCATCAAATGTCACATTCATTGTCTCCATGATTTTCTTTGTCCTTCGGTTGTAAACTCTGTAAGCACAGGAATCAGCAGAATAACCAATGAAAAAGCCAATATCACCTTTTGCACCAAGCTTCCCAATATCTTCACGATCATTCTTGGGATAACAGAGAGCCCCGAATACATGTAGAAAGGAGATATCCGGTTTTCTGCCGTTAATGAGCTCGTATGGTGTTTTGTTAAATCGACGGTGAATGATGGAGCGGTTTTGAGTGTAGCACGCAGTAGCAATTGCTTCAGCCCATAAGAATAACGGTGCACGAGAGAAAATCAACATTGTTCTAGCAGCCTCAACTAACGTCCGATTTCTTCGTTCCACTACTCCATTTTGTTGAGGTGTTCGGACAGAAGACGCTTGGTGAGAGATGCCAACACTATCAAAGTATTCTTTAAGGATTTGATTTTTGAATTCTGTGCCGTTATCGGTTCTTATGATGATGACAGGTGACTGAAGAAGGACAGTAATTCGCTTCAGGAAGGTTTTAATCACTTCTGGTGCTTCATCTTTTGATCTGAGAAAATGTACCCAAGTGTAACGAGAGTAATCGTCCACAATCACCAAAACATATCGCTTTCCATTTATGCTAGCAATTCTCATTGGACCACACAAATCCATATGAAGAAGGTGTAACCTCTGCTTAGAATTTGGAACTGGTTTGGGTGGGTGAGATGCCCTTTTGCTTTTTCCTTGCTCACAGGAGGGACAAAGATGTTCTTTATGATATTTGAATTTTGGAAGACCGGTGACAAGATCGTTTTTGGCAAGGTCATTTATGGTGTCAAAGTTGAGGTGGGATAAACGTTAATGCCATAACCATGACTTGGTAAAAGTAGCACTAGCCATGAGGCAAATTGGAGATGCAGAGGCCATATGATGGAGATTGATGGTGTAAAGGTTTGTTGTATGATTTCCTTTTAACAAATCAACTCCTTCGAGATTTCTGACAAAACATGTGTTTCTTCTAAAAGCGACCTCTAGATTTGAATCACAAAACTGCCCAACCGAGAACAGGTTGTGCCCCAAGCCCTCAACGAAATAAATCCTGGTGATCAAAATATTTCCCCATTGAAGATCACCGAAACCCAGAATTGCAGCAACATGATCATTTCCAAAGCGAACGATTCCCAAGAACTCCCAAACAAAGTTGATGAGAAGCTTTAGATTTCTGGTCATATGCTTAGAACAACCCGAGTCGACGCACCATAAACAAATCTAGATAACCTGCCAAGAAAGGAAGTGGGATTTGGAAACCGTTTGCTAGAAGGTTCCTAAGGGTTAGAAGTACATGCATCAACATCATTACAATTGTGAGATTGACCATTTGAGTCCTTAGATTTTATTATTTTGCCATTACAGTCAAAAAATCTTCCAGTTGGTGACCACCTACAGAAAATACTAGGTTCACTAGGTGTAGGTGAAGCAAGTCTTTCTCTGGAATCTACTTTCCTAGGTTTCTTAACCGCTGGCTTATGTTTCTGTTTATATTCAATGTAAGAAACATTTGCCTTTTGTGTCTTACCACGAGAGTTCATGCCATTCACATACTTAAGCACACAGACATCATGATTAGCACTAATCAAACATTGCTTACACATAGCAGCTTACACATAGCACAAATAACTACATATTTTCATACAGAATATCAAGCTTAACGTGTTTATACATTCAGATGACATATGTTTCTTATTCTAGAAAGCAAGTAAATTCCATATGGTGTTCTTCTACTTCAAACATCTTATGATTCATGGTTGCAACTACTCTTAGACCCAGAGGGGACCCTATCAATCTTGTATTGCTCCTATGCTGTGGCCTTCTGGTCCTAGCAGATGTTGTCTACTCCTGTATACGATAAACCATCTGAGTCGAATTAACATCTTCTTAGTGACGACATGAGGTTTGAAACGGTGATTGGAATTTTCCTAACGCTGCCGCTCTAACTTAGTTAGTGACCATACTTTTCTTCCCTAAAGGCATTGAAAGGATGAGATCCTAAACATTCCTTGGGTGCAATCACATTATCATGTTTTCACAAATTTTGATTCTTTGTGGTGTGGTACCGGATTGGAAGTGACTGGTTTTGACAAAACAATCGATCTCATCAACATTTTTGAGGAACCAAATTTTTTGATGATGTTTGTATGTTCATCAGATTGAAATGCATTTGGTTGTCTCGCAACAAAATCATTTTTAAAGGTTGCAAAGATGGTTTCCTCTCGGTTGATTGATTTGCAAACTTAGTATTCGTACTCGTACCTTTGGTGGTGTCCACTTGTTCAAGATAAACTTTAACAAATAACTGGGTCTAGCTTAGCATTTTCATAGATCGTGTCTTGTAATTTGTTTTGCAAAGAGTCAATTATTGTTTTAGTTTGAGCACGTGTCACAGAGATAGAGTCAAACAGGTTTTTGTATGTGGTCTTAAGATGAGCATTTTCCTTTTCATAATTCCGAACCTGAAACTCTAATTCTACGTTCTCAATTTCTAGTTTCTGAGACAAAGGATCAAGGGTATTTGAATACATCATGGAAGTAATCCGTACATTTACCCTTTTTGGTCTCCCAACTGAGCTTGCAACCGTTCGACTCTATTGTTGCATGTCCATAATAAGCTTATCGTACGAAATTTTGTCATATTTGCATTCTTCACACTATTTTGTACCATTTATATCAAAGTTTAGCATATTCATTTTACAGGTCATCCTTTTAATGGATACAATTTCAAGATCGTTCTTATTTCGTACGGTCAATGCTCAGTTTGGAGATTTTAAAGAATCTACAACCATGGATTTTGCACAATAGACATAATGTCTTTGACTGAACAACTGTTCTCAAAGACCTTCAATTTCCAATTCCAATGTCTTGTGCTTAGCAGAGATTCATCATCACCCCCCCCCCCCCCCCCCCCCCCCCCCCGCCCCATCAGCTCTTTTGCAAGAGATTAAAAAAAAAAAAAAAAGTACTCGAACAAATTTGGCTTCTTCTTTCAAAAATTGTATTTCATAATTTTGAAGATCAGAATCCACTTGGTTGATTGATAAGGAAAATTTTCTTCTTTTAAAATTTTGTGAGATCTCTTGATGAGCACTGACGACCAATTGTGTGTATCTAAAGTCCATTCTATTGTTTTGACAACAAAGTGAAGAGTCACAACATGGTGCTTTTTACCTTATTAGAAATTTACGTGCAACACTTTAAAGTAGTGTCACCCAAAAATTCTTCATTTGGTTTTGAATCGATTTTGAAAGCAGTGCCGTTGTGGGAAGTATTTACAAATACACCTCTTTCTTGTGACTGGCCGTTGAGAAACAAAAATCCCCGAAAGAAGATTAATCTTTGTATAGTTGCCGGGTTTATTTCTTGTTCAGATTTGTTTCATTTTTTTAGCGACTCTCTTGAGCAAGCTGGCAGTGTCACTTCCGAATCAAGCACAACAGGAGGATCATGCTTTCAGTTAACACTTTGCCATTATACAAACTTTGTTGTTTTCAGCTAGGACTTGCTTGAGATAAAAAGGATTTTTAATAATCCCAAACCCATTTTCTGTTCGGATGTTGGTAAAAACGAGTCTGGCTTAGGTGAAAGCATGTGCATCGTTTGAATCGATTGACCCGTTTTAACCAAAATGTTATCTAATTCCTTTATCTTATTCTCAAATTGAATTTGTTTATCCAAGAAGCTCGTCTCACGAATTTGAATCAGACTTCAACTTTTTCTTTTCTTCAAGAGAGAAAGAAACAGTTGATTTTTCCATTGAAAGCTTTAGTAAATTTAAATTTCCTCATTCAAAGTCCGTTATTTGTTTACGCGGAATTTAAATGAAGAGCATTTATCCTTTTTAGTAAGACATGTTCTTGATAAACCGAATTTGATACCATCTTTCAAGTTTTGTCCATATTTTTTCCTTGACTAATTCAAACACATTTCTTGAATTTTTATATCTAGCAACTCAGTGGTCAAATCAACATTTGTTTCTCTTTCATTTTTTTCGATTTACCGAGTTGACCTTGTTTTATATTTCTTTTTTTTGGTCACTTCAAGTGCCAAATATTATATAATGATTCAAAGTAAGCACTGTTTCCTCAACAGTTTGCAGGATAGTAGGATCTACTGTTCCCCCCTTCCTGTCCCCACTCGAGATATCAGCAATACATATTACTATCATTCCGTGTACTTGGTGTGGTTCAGATGGGTTCGAGAGCTCAGTATAACTGCTCCCTCTGAGTAAACATATTAAATAATCTCATTATCTAGCAGTGTGTCATAGTTGTGTACCTCAGCTGATCCGTCTGAGTCATAGACGGGAGCTTTGTCAGTCTGAGTACCCGATGTCGATGCTTGCTGCAGATTAGCCATCAAAATGCAGTTTTGCATGACTTCTCAATTTCATCAAGATCTGCGCACCAGCCCATCAAATCAAACTCTTCAGCTTGGATGTTGATTCCTGCTTCCTTCCTTTGAGCAATCAACAAACTGAGTCTGAAGAAACGCAGCAGATCCCTTCTCCTTTGTCTGACTGTACAGTTCCTAGCAAGATGACCCAATCCTTTGTAGTTGTAACACCTTATCTGATTACCATTATTCCAGGAACGCATTGCCCTCCAGGCCCGTGCAGCAACAGATAACATTCCATTCCCCAATAATCTGAACTACCAATTTGCCCATTCTGATTACCAATATTCGAACACCCTGATACTGAACTGTCAATCTTGAACGTTCTGCCGCAGCATACTGTCTAAACTGAATTCCCACCATTGGCTTTCCAACCATCCTCAATCTGTCTGTCTTGACCCCATGTTTCATGACCACGTAGAGCACTCTGCCGATTACGAGGGTTTGATGATATTCTCTGGTTTTTGTTGTTGGTGTTGAGAAGGTTTAGTTTGAATCCTTAGCCATCAGAACAGTGCCATGTTCATTGTGGTTATGTGGATCTGTGATGTCCTTCGGGATTTGGCATTTGTTTTGCATGTAGTATCTGGTTGAATGATGGTTGTGGGTTGTAGTTGTTGTTGAATGGGTTGTGTTGTTGCATGTAGGTACTGTGTGATGGTGATCTTGGTGAAACACATGGATAGTAGAAAGGATTGTTGGACATTGTGCCATGAAAGGTGCTAGCGGATCATGGGGTTTTTGCAAGTCGTTCAGGTCTCTTTTGAATCATGCAACACTCCTTTTGATTGTATTTCAAGAAATCATACAACTGAGTGTAATCTGTCCGTATGCAAATTCCCTTCGGTTGATGAATCAATAGTAACTGCGACTACCATTCTGGTTGTAAGTTGTTTAGGAACTTGAGATTACTAGCAATCTTTTCAGGAAAGTGTTTGTTTCTCTTAAAATCATTCATCAATTTTGAGAAACGGTGATAGTAAAAGACTCAATCCCGATTCCCCATCATTGGAAGTAAACCTTTCCATTATTAAACAACTAGGCCTTCTTCTCCTGAATTCCAATATCATGAACCTTTCAATCATTTGTTTGCACACTTAACCAGATTTCCTGAGTTTCTATTCTTTTGGCATTTATTTGACTTTTATTTGGCAAAATCCCGGGTTATTTTAGTGTACAATTAAGCAAATATCAGCAGCATATGCCAAAAATATCCTGATAGCTTCCATTCTAGCAACAGGAGCGAAGGATTCTTCAAAATCTATTCCTTCCTCTTGGCGGTACCCTCTCACAACCAAACGAGACTTGTTTCGGATGACCGTGTTCTCTTTATCATGCTTGTTTTTGAATAACCATTTCAACGTTGAGAGGTTTTATGTTATCCGGAAGAGGAAACTAACACCCATGACATCAAGCCGTTTTGAACAGAAGAATCTCTTTCGTGCATGGATTCAATCCATGCAGGGTCGTTCCATCAGCCTCTTTGACATTCATGGTCCACAGTGCTTACCGTTAATGCGTACAAGCACAATGTCACCACGGATCGCAGTTATTCCTTGTCAAACTGGTTGAAGAGGGTTCCACGGATCACTTGTTTCCAGAGGGTGATCCTTAGTCCAATTGAATTCATAGAGGGTATGGTTTGGTACAACGTAATGAGGATTCCGAAGGATCCACATATGTGAGGAAGTGATAATCAGCATCACATGTGGATGTAGTAGCAAAGGGATTTACAAACGTATTTTCATCGAACATAGCATTTGGAAACAATGTCAGCAATGTTGCGGTTTTGATGCAGGAAACATGTCTTGTATTTCAAGCTCGTCAACATTCCAGTAAAATATTTGAAAGATCTGTAGCTTGAAGAGGATGCAATTATTGGTGTCCGTGTTGAGTCTCTTGTTGTGTAGTTGCCGTTGGAGTCAAAGAACTTGAGGTGCTTGAGCAGCCCCCGAGCAGTTCTTGAGCAGATGACGGTTGAACCACCAATAAAATCATCATACATAAGCTTCGAACAGTAAAGTCCAGATCACCATCAGTTGGTTGTTGAGTTTTATTATTGATGGAGCATAAGTAAGATCGAGTCCTGAACTGATTTGTTAAGAAGTCATGCCTTGAAGCCCAGGTTTTGAACTGCTTTGTTCAAAAGCATATGCCTGAAAATGCTCATCAAATTTTACATTCAATGTCACCATGATTTTCATTGTCCTTCGGATGTAACCCTGAAGCACAGGAATCAGCAGAATAACCAATGAAAAAGCCATATCACCTTTTGCCCCAACATCCAATAGCTTCACGATCATTCTTGGGATACCAGAAGAGCCCGCGAATACATGTAGACAAAGAGATACTCCGGTTTCTGCCGTTAATGAGCTTCGAATTGAGTTTTGTTAAAGCGAGCGATGAAGTGATGGAGCGGGTTTTTTGATGTAGCACGCTGTAAGCAATCGCTTCAGCCCATAAGGAATAACGAGCCACTAGAGAAAATCAACATTGTTCATAGCAGCCTCAACTAACGTCCGATTTCGTTGTTTTCCCACTACTCCATTTGTTGAGGATTTGGACAGAAGACGCTTGTGAGAGATGCCAACACTATCAAAGAATTCTTTAAGAATTTGATTTTTGAATTCTGTGGCCGTTATCGGTTCTTATGATGATGAACAGGAACTGAAGAAGGACAGTTAATTCGCTTCAAGGAAGTTTTAATCACTTCTGTTGCTTCATCTTTGATCTGAAAAATGTACCCAAGTGTAAACGAGAGTAATCATCCACGATCACCAGAACATATCGCTTTCCATTAATGCTTTCGATTCTCATTGGACCACATAAATCCATAAGAAGAAGGTGTAACCTCTGCTTAGAATTTGAACTGGTTTTGTGGATGAGACCCCTTCTTGCTTTTTCCTTGCTCACAAGGAGGGTCAAAGATGCTCTTTAATGATATTTAATTTTGGAAGACCGTGACTAAGATCGATTTTGGCAGGTCATTGAGGTTCAAAATTGAGGTGGGGTAAACGTTGATGCCAATAGACATGAACTTGGTTGAAGTTGCTCGATGCCATGAGGGGCCAAATTGGGACAGAGGCCATTTCATGGAGATTGATGGTGTAAAGGTTTGTTGAACGGTTTCCTTTTAACAAATCAACACCATCTAGATTTCTGACAAAACACGAGTTCCTCCTGAAAGCAACCTCTAAATCTGAATCACAGAACTGCCCAACCGAGAACAGATTGTGCCCCAAGCCCTCAACGAAATAAACCCTGGTGATCAAAATATTTCCCCATTGAAGATCACCGAAACCCAAAATTGCAGCAACATGATCATTTCCAAAGCGAACGGTTCCCAAAAACTTCCAGACGAAATTGATGAGAAAGCCTTTAGTCCCGGTCATATGCTTGGAGCAACCCGAGTCGACACACCATAAACAAATTTGGATAACCTGCCAAGAAAAGAAGTGGAATTTGGAAACCGTTTGATTTTAGGTTCCGAAGGGTTAGAAGTACAAGCATTATCACCATTAGAGCAGTCAGATTGACTCTCAGATTCACTGGATGTGATTATTTTTCCTTTAATGTCAAAAAATCTTCCAGTTGGTGACCACCTAAGGCAAAATCTAGGTTTACTAGGCTTAGGTGAAGCAAGTCTTTCTTTGGACCCTACATTCTTAGGCTTTATAACCTTTGGCTTTTGTTTCTTTTGATTTTCAGTGTTTGAAACATGTGCCTTTTGTTTCTTGCCACGAGAATTCATGGCATTCACATAATTAAGCATACATACATCATGATTAGCAGTGAGTAAACATTGCTTACACATAGCACAAACAACTTCAGATTTATCATTCCGAATATCAAGCTTAACGTGTTTACATTCAGATGACATATGTTTCTTATTCTTAGAAAGCAGTAAATTCCTATGGTGTTCTTCTACTTCAACTTCTTTATTCTTGTTGCAACTACTCTTAGACGCAGAGGGGACCCTATCATTCTTTGTATTGCTCCTAGGCTGTGGCCTTCTGGTCTTAGCAGTGTTGTCTACTCCTGTAGAAGATAAACCATTTGAGTCAGAATTAACATCTTTCTTAGTGACGACATGAGGTTGTGAAACGGTGATTGGATTTGTCCTAACGCTCGCTCTAACTTTGTTAGGGACATACTTTTCTTCCCTAGAAGGCTTGAAAGGATTAATCCTAAACATTCCTGGGGCAATCACATTATCATGTTTCACAATTTTTGATTCTTGTGGTGTGGGTACCGAGTTTGAAGTGACTGGTTTTGACAAATCATTCGTCTCATCAACCTTTTGAGGAACCCGATTTTTTGATGATGTTGTATGTTCAGATTGAAATGCATTTGGTTGTCTCACAACAAGGTTTTTTCTTACAGGTTGCAAAGACGGTTTCCTCTCGGTTGATTGATTTGCAAACTTAGTATTCGTACTCGTACCTTTGGTGGTGTCCACTTGTTCAGAAACTTTATCAAATAACTGGGCTCTTAGCTTAGCATTTTCATAGATCGTATCATGTAATTTGTTTTGCAAAGAGTCAATTATTGTTTTAGTTTGAGCACGTGTCACAGAGATAGAGTCAAACAGGTTTTTGTATGTGGTCTTAAGGTGAGCAATTTCCTTTTCATAATTCCGAACCTGAAACTCTAATTCTACATTCTCATTTTCAAGTTTCTGAGACAAAGGATCAAGGGTATTTGATACACATGGAGTATCCGTACTTTTACCCTTGAGATCTCCCAACTGAGCTTGCAACCGTTCGATCTTTTGTTGCATGTCATTGTAAGCTTTATCGTACGAAATTTTGTCATATTTGCATTCTTCACACTTTTTGTACCAATCATTCCAAAGTTTAGCATATTCATTCTCCTTTTTAATGATACAGTTTTCAAGTCGTTCTTTCGTACGGTCAAGCTCAGTTTGGAGATTTGATGAATCTACAACCGATGGATTTTGCACAATAGACATAATGTCTTGACTGACAACTGCTCTCAAGAGACGCTCAATTTCCAATTCCAATGTCTTGTGCTTAGCAAGAGATTCATCAGCTTCTTTTGCAAGAGATTTAAAGTCTCGAACAAATTTGGCTGCTTCTTTCAAAAATTGTATTTCAAAATTTTGAAGTCTAGAATCCACTTGGTTGATGATAGGAAAAATTTCTTCTTTTAAAATTTTGTGAATCTCTTGATGAGCACTGGACGACCAATTGTGTGTATCTAAAGTCATTCTATATACAGCATACTATGTTTGATCAACACCGTTGAAGAGTCACAATGGTGCTTTTTACCTCATTTAGAAATTTTCGTGCAACACTTGGAGTAGTGTCATCCAAAAATTATTCATTGGTTTATTGAAATCGATTTGATAAAAGTGGCCGTTTTGGAAAAGTTTTTACTACATACACTCTTCTTGTGAATTGGCCGTTTTGAGAAACAAAAATCCCCGTGATAGTGATTAATCTTTGTGTAGTTTGCCTGGTTTAATTTCTTTGTTCAATTGTTTCATTTTTTTGGCGACTCTTTTGAGTACAAGTTGCAGTGTCTCTTCGAATCATGCACAACAGGAGGATCAGCTTTTCAAGTAACACTTTCGTCCATTGTTACAAAACTTGTTGTTTTCGCTGCGCTATGCTTGTGATAAAAAGGATTTGAAACCAAAGCCCAATTTCTGTTCGGTGTGGTAAAACGAGTCTAGCTTAGGTGAAAGCATGTGCATCGTTTAAACTAATTGACCCGTTTTAACCAAAATATTATCTAATTCCTTTATCTTATTCTCAAGTTGAATTTGTTTATCAAGAAGCTCGTCTTCGCGTATTTTGAAATCAGACTTCAACTTTTTCTTTTCTTCAAGAAGAGAAGAAACAGTTGATTTTTCCGTTGAAAGCTGTTTACTTAAATCTGAAATTTCCTCATTCAAAGTCGTTATTTGTTTACCGGAACTTAAATGAAGAGCATTTATCTTTTTAGTAAGACATTGTTCTTGGATAACCGACTTTTAATATCATCCTTTCAGTTTGTCATATTTTTTCTTAGGACTAATTTCAAAATCACTTTTTCTTGATTTTTATATTAGCCCCAATAAAAAGATATGGTGGTCAAATCAGCTTTGTTTCTTTCATTTTCTGATTTACGAGTTGAACCTGTTCATACTTCAAGTGCCAAATTATTATATATGATTCAAAGTAAGCACGTGTTTCCCCAACAGTTGCAGGATGTTGATCTACTGTTCCCTCCTTCCTGTTCACTACTCGAAGAAATCAGAAATTACATTACTATTCTTTCTGTTGTTCTTTGGTGATGGCTTCTAGGAATGGGTTTCGAGTAGCTCAGTATACTGCTCCATCTTGAGTAAACATATTAAATTATTCCTCATTATCATGAGCAGTGTTCATAGTTGTGTACCTCTGGTGATCCTGTTGAATCATAGACGGGAGCTTGTTGTCAGTATGAGTACCCGATGTAGTTGCTTGCTGCAATTAGCCTATCAAAATGCTGTTTGCATGAGTCTTCCTCCATTTCATCAAGATTGCTGCAGCAGCCATCAAATCTAACTCTTCCGCTTGGAGTTGGATTACTGCTTCTTCCTTTTGAGCAACTCAACAACTGAGTCTGAAGATAAAAGGGCCCAGCATCCTTCTTCTTGGTCTGACTGTGCAGTTTCCTAGCAAAGATGACACAATCCTCTGCGTTGTAACACCTCTTATTGATTACCATTATTCCCAGGCGATTACACTCAGCCCGTGCTGTACAACATTTCCATTCCCAATATTCTGAACACCAATTTGCTCATTCTGATTCTGAACTGAATCTTGAACAACCTGAATTCTCGACTTTCTGTTCTGATTATACCCATTTTGATACCCAATTTTCTGCCTGCTTACTGTCTAATCTGAATTCCACCATTAGCTCCAACATCTGTATCTGTCTGCATTCTTGACCCATATCTTGACCAATATTCATACCCGGTTGAGCCAATTGCCGATTTCGAGGGTTTGATGAAATTACGCTGGTTGTTGTTAGATGGTTGCTGAGTAGTTTAGTTTGAATGCCTTAAGCCATTAGACAGCGATAATTCTCTTTTTTTGTTTTAATGGTTATTTCTTTTCTGAGAGTGCCATGTTCATTGCGGTGTGTTGGGATCTGTAATGTCTTCGGGATTTGGTATTGGTTGTTGCATGAAGTTCTGGTGTATATGCTAGGTTGTGGGTTTTAGTGTTGTTGATGGGTTGTGGTTGTTGCATGTAGGTACTTGGTATGGTTGATCTTGGT
The DNA here is from genome assembly GCA_026074375.1 of Tanacetum coccineum. NCBI lineage: Eukaryota > Viridiplantae > Streptophyta > Magnoliopsida > Asterales > Asteraceae > Tanacetum > Tanacetum coccineum. The sequence continues at coordinate 39,083 of BQNB010045174.1, forward strand.
GTAACACTGTATAGTTGAAAGGATTGTTGGATTTGTTGCCATGGAGTTGCTAGCGGGATCATGTGTGTTTGCCAAGTCGGTTCAGCTCGGTGATCTATCAACTCCTTTTGATTGTACTTCAAGGAAATCATACAACTGAGTGTAATCTGTTGTATGCAAGGTCCTCGTCTTTTTTGTATGAACATGAACAAGAGTAACATGCCGACTGCCATTCTGGTTTTGTAAGTTGTTTAGGAACTTTGAAGGTTTACTAGCAATCTTTTTCAGGAAAAGTGTTTGTTTCTCTTAAATATCATTCATCATATTTTAGAGAAACGCGTGATAGCTGAAGACGCTATCGATTCCCCATCAGTTGAAGTAAACCTTTCCCATTCATTAAACAACTTTGATCTTCTTCTCTTGAATTCCAATATCAGAACCTTTCATCATTTGTTGAACACGTAACCAGATTTCTGAGCAGTTTCACAACTTATCAACAACAGCATAGATGTCTTCAGGAAGACCGGAAAGAAGACATGGTTTCTGAATAGCTTGATCATCTGCTTGTCCACCTGTTTAATTTTGCTATGTGAAGTTCATCATCGGTTTTTTGTTCATGATACGTTGCAGGAAACCAAGGTACTTCACGATTCTGTATCACCTGGTCAGGGATCATTCGTTCTGACTAAGGACCATTTCATCATGGAGTTGTAGATTAACTTTCCATTTTGTCTACTATTAGCTCTACCGGCGAAAGACGTGATGACATGGAACATAGTTCTCGTTGTTAAGCAATAGGGAGGGCCGGTTTTCAGAATCCGGCTACATTAAATGTCTTGTTGAGTCGACATTGTAAAAGTGATGTGAAATGATAAACAAGGATCTTTAGTGGGTAAAGTGATTTGTTGTTGTTGTGGATTTGAATCAATTAACGTTCACGGGATTTTACTCGTCTATGATCAAAACCGATAATGAATTAACGGGATTTTACAAGATCACTAGATAACCGTGAATGATTTGATTCGGAATCAGCAGCGAAAAATTCCAAAAATACTGAAAAGTGTCAAAAAATCATAGAAAATGATGTTTTTGGGCTTCGAAAAATCCTTAACCTGCCACAATTGGGTGGTCTACAGCGTGATTCCGTCACGTTTTTTCTTCGGATTTGAGAGGTCACGGGCTTTAACGGATCTTACGGTTTCTAAATGTTATGTCCGTTTTACTGAAACACTTTTTTCTTGTTCGTTCTCGATGACCCTAGTATCAGAACCGTTTGACCTCCGCTCGTTCGATCGACCCTAGTTCGAACCTCCGCTCGTTCGATCAACGCTAGTTCGAACCTCCGCTCGTTCGATCAACGCTAGTTCGAACCTCCGCTCGTTCGATCGTCGCTCGTTCGTGTCTTCCGATCGAAATTATCGCTTCGTCGTTTCTGAATCGAGCTAGTTCGGTTGTGCTTTTTTTGTTCGATCGACGCTAGTTCGATGGTAGCTTGTTCGATCGACGCTAGTTCGATTGAAACAGAAAAATCCCTCGTTCGATCCAAACTAAAAATCCCTCGTTCGGTCCAAACTCGAAATCCCCTCGTACGATTGTTCGCTAGTTTTTCGAACCAAACTCGTTCGAACCTTGTTGAAGTCACTCGTTCGAACTTCGCTAGTTCGATCCAAACTCAGAAACACTAGTTCGAATGACCTAGTTCGAACCAAACACCCCACTCTGTTCGATTATTCGCTAAAAATCAAGGAATGCTCGATTCTTTGCTTCTTTCCGACCTTGCGATTTGCACAAACAACCTCAACGAATTACAAGCACTAAACCACAAACATTAAACCACAAGGTTCTTGTACAAAGAAAATTATAATGAACGATATAATGGAAAAAAAATTTTGAATAGAAAAAAAACAACAAAAAATAAGCCGAAACAATAAAAAACTAAAAAGTTACCACAAACAAATCACTTAACCCAACCTTGGCTCTTGATACCACTTGTTAGGATATCATTTCATCACCAAAACATAAAAATAAGAAAATAGATTTTAGAGAGAGAAAGTAAAAACAAAGAAAAATGGTTACTTGTTTCACAAAAGAAAAATGAGAAGCAACACCCTCCTCCACATTGAGAGGGCATATAATAGTATCCTAAGGGGTAAGTGGACTATTCTAGTGGGCTTTGTGTTGGGCAGGTTTAAATAATACAAATGGGCTTGAAGCTCACGACAATAGGCCCAACTAGCTTAGTAAAATTCCCGAAAACTCGTTTTTCCATATACAAGGTCGGGGATTGTTTAATGACCATCACTTTACTAAATATCATGGCTAACACTATCGTTCACACACCCTCTCATATTTCATCATCAGATGACGAAGACAGTGACAATGATGTTGAAGGGACGAATGTTGAAGGAGCAAAGTCGGATGAAGATGCTACATATGAAGAGGATCAAGGAAATGAGGCGGTCGAAGATACCAATACCAATCTTGAAGGAAGAGATGATGTAATGACAGATGTTAATTACCTCAGGTTCAAGCAACCAAGAATTGAAGACACTCATGTTTATGACCTCTAACCCGGATTAACATCCTGATGGTCAAACAACTGAGTCGTCTGTATCAGCTGGATTCGTCTACCAACCATGCTGAATCCAAATCTAGATACGGATGTTGTGTATTTTTGAACATAACTTGCTGAAGCTCACCTCTCTAACTGATACTCTCTGTAACTGCCATTTGTGGAGCCATCCTTCTCTGTGCCAACCAATCATCATCCAACTCCAAATCCTTCTCGTCATTCGCTATTACAACCAACCACCTATTCCTGACACCGGCTACTAACTCAAGCTTCCTCAATTCAGATCTTCCTAAAACTTTGCTTTCGGTATTTGGCTTTGATTACAGACTAAAATCTGTTATACTTTAGTTGGAAGACATCTTCTCAGGAACTCAGACAAACAAATCAATTTGTGAAGCACTCCCTCCATTCCTTGGGGCCCCCCCCCCCATTCTTTTTATTGACCAATATCTGGCATAATTGCAGGAAGCAAGTAGATGTAGCAGTCCAATCTGAAGTTGACGAAGGATGCGAGAAGAGTCTATTTACTGAAAATCAACAATTCCTTTGAATTCAATCGTATGATGAAGGAATGAAAAAAAGTAATTCAATCGAACAAGTCAAGAAAGGTAGTCTACCAAATTTACTCCCAAAATTGAGATAGTTAGTAAACGATCAACTCGGCGTCTGTGGTTTGGTTACGATCATCAAAGGAAGCCAAGACGATCTATTGCTGTAGAAGCTAAATCTTTCGAACTAGAGCTTTGAAACAAAGATCTTAATTGACAAGATGGAAGCTAATCTATATCAAAGGCCAGCATTCAATAGGCAGCTCTACAAGGCATTAGTTGATGCGTATTGAAGCCAACAAAAATCTTGTTAGGATTACATATGGCGGGATACGGTAACAATAAAAAAGACCTCGGGAGACGGGGCAGATGATGATTCACGTATCCTCCGCCTGGAACAGCGGTGGGTCCAAAAGAAGAAGGTCGGAAAAGAACCCGCTTTTACCAGTGCTAAAAGAGAAACAACAACCACGACAATCAGGAATGACTACTACTACAGGTTTAAATCACAAGCAATGTGCTAGCCAATCGCTCCGTAGAGGAAACTATGCAAACTAAAAATGTCTTTGATGTTTAGCACCTGCAACCAGGAGGTTTGATACAGGTGTCCATGATGAACAAGAGAAGAGAGGTCACAACATCTTCCTGACTAGGTTTCAACAACCTACACGAATACCTTCTCCTGATCATGCATGAATATAAGTTTGTTCCTGCCACGTTCATGATCTGTCCAACCTTGGGGCTAATATAAAACTAAGCAATCTGCCATGAAAGACAAGACCCTCGAGCGTCATTCGATTGAACTAACGACACTACTATTTGACTTATCCGCTTTTGTGATGAACGGCTAAATGTTAAAAACACTAACACATGAATTGTTAGCAGGTCCAACATTTGAGCTGATGAAGGAACATGCAAAGTTTGACTTTGGGCAACTTGAATACTTTTGTGATAGAAGTCTACAAAGCCACAAGCCGAAAAATTAGACTGGATCAACCCGAAGGCCGCCTCAATATCCTCTGATGCTGCGACAGCCACACGTTGGTTCCCAATTGACTACAAGGTCGTCATGTTATACGTTTCATCACTTCATCATTACGACCTTGACGTACCGACGTGGTGATTGTGAGTCAAGCCGCAAGTACTCATACTTCAGTTACGAAGACCAATGGCTGCTGTTTGACGGGGCATATCAAATGGATAGAAGACTTAGGCCCAACTCATTGAGGAGGTCGCAAATGATAGTCATATACTGACAAATTCCCCTCTGTGGAATCTCACATTCAGGGCAAAAAGCGAAGTCAGTTTTATGCATTGGAACCACAAGACCTCAAGGGAATCAGCTCGTGACGTCTACTCAAAAAGACGGATTATTGCTGTCACTAAGGTGGAAATAGTCGAATGGCAAAACTATAAGCATCTTGACTGGATTACTGTACGAAGGGATGATGACGTTCTTTACAAGTTCAAAGAAGGCGACTTCCACAGACTAAGGATCCAAGACATTGAAGATATGCTGCTTCTTCTCGTGCAAGGAAAAGTGACAAATCTCAACGTTGAAGAACGTATTGCATTTAATGTCTCCTTAAGAATGTTCACAAGAAGCGTTGTCATCCAAAGGCGTGTGGAAGATCTTCAATTGGGGGTTGAAAGCTATCAAAAGAAACTCAACCTTACAAAGCCTGACACGTACATATCAAATCTGAGAAGACAAGACACTTATACACCATACTCCGATCCAAGAGGATTCATCTACGAGAACAAAGACAAGAAGAACAGATTGATGCGTATTGACGAACTACACAAGTTCAGCGATGGTACTCTAGATGATGTTCGGACTGCTCTAAATGATCGCCTCAAGGGAATTAGAATGGAGTATCTGCCACAGACTTTTTGGAGCCAACGTGACAAAGCAAATGCAAGAGCTATGATTCAGGCGATTGACAAAAGGCTAAAGACAAGGAGGATAATGAGGAGTTTTGTAACACCCCCAAATTGGGTCGCAGCGGAATGAGGGTCCGGGGCGTGTTACTTCATAGATCAACAACACAAGATATATATAGAACGACCAAAAAGTCGTTTGAAAACGATACATTGGATTTAACACAATAATTGTTACATAAGCCCGAAGCTTAACTTGTTCACTTGGTCAAAATACAAAGATTTTCAGCCCATAACAGATAACAAAATGAAATGCGACAAAATCTTTAATGCCTGATATCCAATTTAAAACCACCAATGTATCCATCGCACCTCGTG
>BQNB010045175.1:0-44439 GCA_026074375.1 Tanacetum coccineum
AACCTTATAAAGATCTATTAGTGTATTAACAACTGATACTATTATTTTCAATTGTTCTATTCTACAATATATGTACAAACACCACCATGAGCGATAACTTCTATTACTTCTTACTCTAATATGATCCCTCTAATTGGATAGCTACAACTAAAACTGCATGTTTCTTTCAGAAAGGGATCCCCTGTTCACGCTAACTCATTAAAACAATGAACAACTTACTTACACTTTGAAGCTTTGAAGGCCAATTTGATGTTGCACCTGTAGATGAGAAACAACATAAACCCAAAAATCTAAAAGAAAAATCAATAAATAAATATTAGCTTACATAATTTTTTGGTTTGGACAAGATGTTAATGGGTTGAAGACTTTGCGAAAGTCACGGTTATGAAATTCTCCCTTTCACCGTAGATGTAGAGAGAGCATAAGAAGAAAAATTAGGGTTTTAGGGTTTATGAATAAAGTTCCATATGTTTTTAGTAATGAGTTATTAAAGGTAATCACAAAGGAATTAGGTAATCTTTATTTGTGTATATTAATTTTGTTTTGCAAAGGTAATCACCGTAGTTTGTAGTACTTTTACACATAAATTACATGCCTGAGTAATGATATGCTCATAATACCATATCTGTGTACAATAAAATACACACTTAGATAACCAAGTGCTTGAATAAACACCACCAACTAAACAAAACTTACTTCAAGTTATGCATTTTCATATTCAAATTCCTCAACTATAAAAGTGAGAAATTGTATTCGTTCTCGGTGACACTCTTAGTCCCTTATAGTTCAGATCTCAAAAAGCCAAATGAGCCAAACCACCAGCTTACATAGCCTTACAAAAGCCACATAATGTTTCTTGTTACAGAATTTGAGATTTTACGTGTCCTGTTTTAATTAATAACTAATCATCAATTAAACTGGTGATTTTGATTGTCTTTCATGAATTTCATTATTAACCTTGTTTAGGCTTTTACGGGTCATAACGGAATTCGTTGATTGACAGCACTTTGATAGTATCTGTGAAGTCAAATGATTCAACTTTTTGGACCGACGAAATATGATTGTAGTGGAATGGTATACTTGTAACCTCATATAAGCCCACAAAAAAACTCAATAGAACCTAGTAAAAACAGTAATAGCCTATGGTCCCACATAAACAGAACATAACATACCATCCAGAACTACTGGCTCCAGGAGCTTGACGTTTAGGTTGTCTTCTTAGCGGTACAGCGGGTGTTCGTAACAGTCTTCATGTGAAGATTGCTGCAACAGCAAGTCCCGCTACAGCCCACACAGACCGTATATCCTGTAATCAGATTCAGGATGTTCAAAAAATTTCTTTGTTATAAACTACAAAAACAAATCGAATATGATCATCAACAAACATGTACGCACAAAGACAAAAATGACAAGCTTATCCTTCACAAAGAATCATCAAAAGAAAAACTATGTACCGGTTGATAGTGATATTGAACTAATTTCCAATGGCAGTATGTAATGGAAATAAATAAAGACTATTAAAATGATTAGATAGATTATTCAACAATACTCATCAAATGCTAAAAACATCTTCATAACTTCAATTTTATATGAGCTAAGATTGCACATTTAACGATTATTGCAGCCCAGAAAATTTTTAGTAAGCAGGTCATAACATTTATTTATGGAAAAACAATTTATAAAAACTTGTCTGATCAAGTTTGTGAGGATTTGTCGAATCCGAAGAACATCACCAATAACCTCGATGGGGACATCATCCACTATATTCCCTTCTAAAATTAGCGTCTTTTTAGTGATGGGACAGCAGTCTGAAGTATATGCTTGATCACCTCGCGAGGCCTAAACTTTATAGCTTCAAGATTCATAACACCTATGAATATGGTATATGGTATTTACTATTAGACGTCGTCCATTAGCTCAACCTATGGTATATTAGCACGAAACCATTTCTTATGACTACACCATATACTGCAGTTTACCAAAAGCGGCATTCTTTTTAAAACAGTATTACAAAACATATAGCAGTCAAATAAGTTGATGGGAAATGCATAAACTACCTTAAAAACCTTTTGGATTGGCAACCGTTTTCATTAAAACAACCAAAGTGCTCTGGTTATCCTTCATCACTCACCATGCACCTTGACCCAAATTACACATAAAAGAAATTAAACATACATATCCATAGCTCATAGCAATCCAAATTATAAACCTATGAAAATAATGAAATACGTGGTCTTGGTTGACAGGTTTAAACAAGTAAGTTTTAAGTATGAGTCGGGTTGAACTTGAAACTCTAGTTAGCAGATGCAATCTTTAAGAAAAATTACCAGTTGTTTGCAAATGGCTAAACCTAATCCCGTCCCACCATATTTGCAAGCCGTATCAGCACCAGCTTGCATGTACTTCTTAAACAGTGATGGCAATCTGGTTTCTGTTTGATATACGGAACACTTGAGAAATTTCCTATAAGGCTTATCCGTAAACAGATTTAAAAAAAATAAGCATATCATGCAAAGCCCAAGAAAGGATAAGGAACTCACAAAAAACAGAAGATTTGGACTGAAAAAGGAGGTCAGAACAATCTTTGGATCCTATGACATTTGCAATGACTTGAGAATATCGCCCCGAACTCGAGTGGTTGCAGTAGCAGTTAATGCCATTAGCAACCTTCTGTATGGTTTGTGTCAACTCGTAGTTCTACAGACGGATAGAAAATTTTTTAAAAATGTTTTGTCAAGATTTGTATCTTGTGAAAAATACATTATACCTTATTTCTAGGTCTAACAAGCCTTAGTGCAATCTCAACAGCAGTATTAATCTAACATTTATCAAGCAAAAATGGGTTAAAAGTTAAAAACTACCAAAATACATACATGTACTTATCTGATAGTGCAACCTGCTTCAAAGCAATAAAGCACCTGTTAGACAGACCATGTAATGGATGATAATAAAGTAGAAACAACATATGTGTATATAAACAACAACAACATCTGATCATATAAAAAGGATTTATAAACATTCGTTAACAAATAAATAGAAGACCTTCAAGCCTATACTATTATATATCTCGTGGTAAACTACAAACTTTATATATGAAATCACATCGACAATTCTTCACCACCTCTCCTCTGTATAGACAAATTAATGTAGAATTTTGTTGGCTTAATTATTTAAAGAATTTCAACTATATCAAGTGTTTAAACAATAATAAACCTTGAATTCTGGTGCCGCTGCCGCCGTGGGACTACAATCAATATATATGGAACCTTTCCTTTATCGGGCGTTGAAGAACTTGGTCTTCCTAGTTCAGCCTACAATAAAGTAGATATATAAATAAATATTATGCCGAGAATTCAAAGTGCACGCATAAAAAGATAACTACATACCTTAACACTCACAATGACTTCAGTTCTTCACTCTTGATGAACCATTTTCCTGATATAAAACCTTATACTATGTTATAATGTTATTGATATAAGAATGTTCATGTTTTTAACAAGTAATAAAAAAAGTAGTGGATTTTTAACTACAAACTAAATGCTAACCTCAGCTTCCATTATCATCAGTAATCTACAAACATAAAAAACAAACATAAGTTAATTTAGGGTTTATGTAAATAAAACCGTAAATTAACACAGCATGCATCGATTCACAATTATGAAAGATATAAAGATGATCATTATCTACATATTACATAATATACACAGTCAAATTCATCACTATCATAATCATTATCTGATGTAATATTGAGCGTATGTTTGAGATCACGATCTAGGTTCGAACACATGATGAACAGTGAAGAATAAATAAGATTGTGATATTATAATTTAGAACGTACACCTGATTTAGGGTTATGATAAATTTATGATGAATACCGTGAGTTTTTTTAATATAATTATATTAGGGTTTTGTGAATACCGTGGTTTATTATTTGGGCTTTAAATGATATTTTTTTTAAAGTATAACATATTTGATTTCATTGTATATCACAACTTCTAGTTTGCTTCATTGGTTGAGGTGCTTGTTTGTGAACCTGCAGACCCAAGTTCGAATCTTGTAAGGGACATATTTTTGATAAAAATATGAAATTCTTATAATTATTAAAAAAATCTATTTTATAAAAAATCCGAAATTTCTTATAAATATTAAAAAAAATCTCTGAAATTTCTTATTAATAAAAAAATCTAAAATTTCTTATAAATATTAAAAAAAATCCAGAATTTATGATAAATAGTGATGACATGGCATCCATGATGACGTGGCATTAAATGGTCAAATGCCTCCTGTTATATATAATGTAGATATATATATATATATATATATATATATATATATATATATAGATATGTATCTATATATATACGTATGTATCTATATATATACGTATGTACGCATGTATACGTATGTACGCATGTATACGTATGTACGCATGTATACGTATTAGACGTGGTGGGGGTGTAGGTGGGTAACTGGTGGGGATGTAAGGTGGGTAGATTGGGTGTGGGTGTGGGGTGTGGGTGTAGGTGTGGGTGGGGTCCGAAGCGGTGGTTAGGTGGGGTAGATGGGATTGGGGGCTAGCCTTATGGAGTGCCAATGAGGGTATAGTTATGGGCATGTTCGGATTGATCGGGGTAGCAATTGCAGTGTATTGTGATGTGTAGATTGGTGTGTTTGTGTGTGTACGGTGGGTGGTGAGGTGTGGGGTATGTGGGGGGTGGGTTGTGGGTGGTACTGTTTTGTCTGTGTATTGTTTAGTTGTATGTGTCTGTTGTTGATTTTCGTAGGTTGTTAGTAAGTGGTGTAGTTGATGTTCCGTGTGGTGTTGGGTGTGGCGTGCGTGTGTTGTGTAGTGAGTATGTTGTGGGCAGATAAACGTTAATGACGCCGTCTCAGATTACAGTAGTGGTGTGCTGTGAATTGTTGGGCAGCTGCGGTTGTGTGGTGTATGTTTATCTGTTTTATGTGTGTATTGTTGTAGTGTGTGAGTTGTGTGTGTGACTTTGGAGCTAATGTGTTTTGGTAGTGCTGTGCTGAGTGGTGTGTGCTGATAGCGGACTGTTGGTGTATAGTGGGGGGTGTGGTTCCTTAGGTTTGAGTGTTGTTGGGGTCGATGTGTGAAGTGGGTAGAGTGTCATTACGTGTGTGTAAGTGGAATGTGTTTCATGGGGGTAGGGTCTGTGGGGTGTAAAGTTTATAGTGTCTGATGTTGTTTATCCGTGTTGGTCGTGTGTGTGTCGGGTGTGGTAGTTGTGATGACGGCTGTTGGTCGTTTGTTGTGTACCGATGTGTTCGTGTTGTTGCCTGTGTGTGTACTGTGTTGTGTGTGTGTGTGTGTGAGGGGGGCGGGGTGGGTGTGTGTTGTATTTGTGCTGATTCTTATCAAATTTTTTGTCATGTTTTAAGTGTTCCGTGAGTCCGGGGTGTGTTGTGTGTGGGGTTGTGTGCTGTGGGATGTGTACTCAGTTGTGGGTTGAGTGTGTGGGTGGTGTGTGTGTGGGTGTGGGTGGGTGGGTGTTGTGGGTGAGTGTGGGTTGTGTATTATTGATGTAGATGAATTGTGATATACATAAATAATATGTGTTGTAGTGTGTAGGTGTTGTTAGATGTGTGTGGTGTGAGTTAGGTGGTGTAAGTGGTGTGTAGAGTGTAGTAGTGTGTTGTTGTGTGTTGTGTTGTTGTGTTGTGTGTGTTGTGTGGTGTGTAGTGGTGGGGTGTGTGTGAGTGGTGTGTGTAGATGTGTTGTGTGTGTGGTGTTGTCGTGTGTGTTCGTGTTGTCTAGTGTGTGTGTTGTGTGGTGTGTTGTTGTGTGTGTGGGTGTGGTGTGTGTGTGTGTAGGGAGTTGTGTGTGTGTGGTGCTTTGTGTGGTGTGGTGTGTGTTGTAAGTCGTTTTGATGTGTGTTATGTGTTGTGATGTGGGCTGGTTGGTGTGTGTGTGAGTGTGTTTGAGTGTTTGGTTGTGTGTTGTCGCTGTGTGTGTGTGTGTGTGTGTGTGGTGTGTGATTTTTATATATTTATTTATATTTTATATATTGATTTTAATATATTTTTTTTATATTTTATATATAGATATTTTTTATTTTCGTTTTATATTTTATAGTTGTTTGTTAATTTTGTTATTTTTTAGAGTATATATATTTAGATAGATTTATATTTTTTTTTATAGATTATTTATTAATATTGTTGTTGCTGTTATTTTTTTTATATAGTTTGTCTTGTTATTTGTTTGTATTGTTTTATTTGTATTGATTTAGTTTGATGAGATGTGTTTATTGATACTTTATATATATTTATTGTGATATTTTATTTATTTTAGTGAGACTTGTTAGTGTATTGTTTATTCGTGTGTTATTTTGATATCTATTTTGTTGATTTAGTTGTCACACTATTTGTTATTTTTTTGCTACTTGTGTTCATTGTGATTGTGTCGTTTGTTTTGGTTTTGTGTGTTTTGTTATTTTTTGTTATATTTTATGATTAGTTTATTACATATAGGAAATTTTTTTATTACATCTCCATGTATACTATAGATAGTTTTACGTCTTCAATCATATTTAGCTTTATACCACATATTATATAATTTATATATATATATAATATATATATATATATATATATATATATATCTTACATTATATATAAGTGGATATTAGAATGATGACTCACCCACATTAATGCCACATCCTCACTAAACAATGCCACCTCACCAACATTTTAATCTACATGTGAATTCCACGTAAGCAACTTTATTCCACATAGGCAATTCAGTTACATTTTAATCCACCTCACCACCTGTGAATTCCATGTAGGCATGACATGTTAATGTTAAAAACATATGCAACATGCAGGATTCGAACCCTGGTCTGTGCACCCAGGGTATATGTGTCTACCACTAGAACACAATGGTAGTTGTGGAAAGTTTTTAAAAAACAAACTAGATAAGATAACGTTAATTAATAATTCTGTATTTAATTTTCGCAATTTAAATTTAAAAACATTTTTTAACTTTCAAAAGGAGGGAAAATTCAAAAACGATTGTCAAAACATTAAATTCTGTAACTTTAAAACATTCCTATTTAATATAAGGTTTATCTTTTTCATCTTTAAATTCTGTAAAATATTTGACATATAACTACTGAATTGATATCATTAAAAACTGACATTCGCCTAACAAAATTTAAATCGATCACATTAACTGTTACCAAAAATACGGTAGTTTGAAAACCAAGTCAGACATGATCTCAGATCAAAAAAACAGGGATTTCATAACAAAAACCACCAAACTCACACAATCAAAATTTGCAAACTAAGTTCATGTTTGTTTTTTTTTCAAAATCAGAGCTTCATCAACTAAGAACCAGGTTTGTAAATGTTATATTTTTTTATAAAACAATTCAACCCTTGATGATTTACGGTTCACTTTTGTTTATCCGCAATTTCTATTGTTGATGTAATTTATAAATTGATTGGGTTATATTGGGATGTTTTCGTGTGGTTTCAAATAATACTTTTCTGGTTGATGATTCATAGGTCCAATTGACGATTCACAATCAAATATCATAGTAAGGTATGTTTGATTTTCAGTTTCCGTCTAAGCCAATCTTTGTATTCGATCCATCAAGCTTTGATTTTTAATGTGTCTGCTTGATATCTTTTTTGATTGATATTAGGATTTGAACTCATAAAGTAGATCATACTCCAATTGTTTGATTATGAGTTATTGATTATTTATTGTGTGATTTAGAATAGGTTGCTATGATTCTGAGTTTTGATATCAACCCCTAATCTGAAGGTAACTAAGTGTTCGATAAAATGCCTAAAATATTAAATGAACATCTAAAGACTGAAGTGATTTATTTCTGATAGTGTTCGTTAAAATATGATCGTGGAATATTTTTGAAGATGTTTGTGTATTGATGCTCACCTATAAATTTATATATTTAAGATTTTTTCATCTATGAATACAGGGATGTGTATTTGAGGATGTGAAGTTCACAGACGTGGTTGGGCCAAGAAAAATACGACTTGCACTTGAGGAGATTGTCCAAAATACGGATTCATGCAACTTTTCTTACAACTACCTGTATTTAGAAGACATGTATAAAGTTTAGCTTAAAATTTTGAACTTTTGTTGCTTAATGGTGGATTGCTAGAAAAAAACTAGAACTAAGCTCAAAAAATTAGTTTTCTTGGTTAAATATGACTGGAAGGTCACTGATTACGTTTTTTTGTTGATTGATACTAAATGATGAATTATAATTACATGCGAGCATGAGATGAAAGATGTCTTGCTGTCGGGTGATGGGTTGTGGGGAACGGGGGGGCGTTGTGTTGGTGGGTGTCTTGGGTTCGGGGGGTAACGGGAAAAGTGGGGGTGCTTTTCTGTTGGGATTTTGTTAGGGTGTTAGCTCAGTGTACTTTTTCTTTGGACAGGTGGGCGATGGTGAGGATTTGGATTGTGTCTGGAGGATATCTTAAGGGATAATTTCTATTTTCTTGGTTACGTGTTGGTCGGTTGGGGGTGATTACGATTTATTTACGGAAGTGTCTTTACTGGGAACAACAGCATGAGCTGGGGTATAGGTGAGACGTAAGCCCTATATGACTCTCCATTGCCTTTTGCGTGCTGTATTCATTGTCTCTACGGGGAGAGAAGTCACATATACCATGACGGACGTTTCGCCATATTGACATAAATGCATGGTCTGTGATTGGGCCATTCACGAGACCAGGGTCATTCTACAAACGATAGACAGGCATGGGGAAATTCTTATGGAAATTCAAAAAGAAAGGAAAATCTTTATTAGGGGCCGTTGTACTTTCATACATGCTTCCCCCTAACAAAAAAATTAAAAAAATTCTACTCTCTTATACTTTATACTATATACATACCATCGTCGTTTCACTCTATAATTTCACTCATTTATTCCCTAAACAAAAAATTATTATTATATACCTTGTGAAGATTTAAAATTGTCTTGTTCACTTCCGCAATACAGAGAAATGTAAGGACATTTCACAAGATAGCCGTGCTATTTGATCAACAGTTTTTTAATAGAATATGTGCGTTTTTGATGAAAGATTAGCGTGGAGCTGACCTATCTATGTATGGAAAGGCGGGCTCAAACTTGATAAATCGAAGGATTTGCTAAGGTTAGCGTTGGCTATTGGATAAATACTAACCACCGCCTCACAAGAAAGTGTAGGTTGATTCATATCACATGCTATTAAGTATATCTTTTACTGAGAATGGCAGCTATATCAACTACATCTAGATGTAAAGAAGCTTTAAGAAATACTAGAGTAAAAGAAATCGCGATGCAAAAGCCACTTGGGAGCGATTTAAGAATTAGTTGGGACCATAAACAAGGCTGGATGATGATGATTACTTTTATGGAGTTTTGGGTATGAGAATTTTGATATTCAGATTACGATGTCATCAGATTAAATTGTGTAATTTTCAAATTCCGTTATTGTATTTTTAAATTCGTGTATTGTAAGGATAGACAAGATCTATGATGATCTATACATGATGGAATTTGGTGTGTGAAATCTGGATTCAGAATACAGAACACAGATTAAAGCGCTGTTCCAAGTTTTTGTATTTTAAATTTGTTCCGTATTGCATTTTTAATTTTCGTTATAAGTCCGTATTGTATTTTACCTTTCCGTATGTTGACTATTTTTAATTTTATGAAATAAATTTGTTTGTAGTTCAATTGAAGAAAAAAAATGGTTAGTGGTGGGCCCAAGTGAAGAGGTGAAGGTCTTTTTGTGTTACGAGTGAAGGTTATTTTGTTATTGGGAGTAAAAATACTGATTTGTGACGCCAGCCTTGAAGGTCTGTTTGTTTTGTGCTTATGCCTACTTGTGCATACCCTTATGCTCTAACACTCTATCTATTTCTATGTTTTTTCTTCTTTTTAATAATACTTTTAACATTATGATGACAAGTAGTACAAACCAGTTTTTGAAATTTAGTGCAATTTGAATTATCTTCTAATAACCATTCTTCGAACTTTTGGAAACACTTATTAATTTTGCCGTATTCAAAACTTGTTTTACACACTTACAAATGCGTGCAATGTTAATGTAAGATATGTCCGTACTAATGTATCTTCTTTTTAGGGTTAGCTTTAAAATGACCACCCACACTCAGTCCAAAACCAATCTATTTTATGTGGGGATTTTAAAAGTTCATAAAAATTCTCTGAGTTATTGGGTTAAAATATGCAAATAGTAAAACAAATTTTCAAATTTGTTACCACTTTAGTCGCTACATTGCAACTTTTCTTGTTTGCATTATAAAAGTATAATGTGTCAAGTTTTGAAAGATGATTTCGTTTTAGTCACTCAAAGTTTTGATAGTGTTCTATTATTATGTAATTGTTATGTTTGAGTGACTAAACGAAACACTTTTCAACTTGGTTAATATTTATTATGGCGGTTATGACTTTTTCATACCAATTGTGACCATAAGGTTGGTGGTTACTATTAAGCCTTGAAGTCGATGTTAGTGAAATGCGGGGGTTAGCATTTATTGTTAAAGTACAATCACATAATGCACTTATGAATACTTTAAAGGTAGTTTTTTTGAACAATTACACAATAATAGAACAGTATTGAAACTTATATAGTTTTTATAATTAGTTTAAAGTTTGTGTGACTTAATTGGATAATGTCATCAAACTTCGTTAACTATTTGGCCACAATTCTTCACTTTATTAAAAACGCAGGAGTGTTTCAGAAATACTTGAAATTCTTCATATTTTTTGTTATCCTTTTCAAGAAGGAATGCAAATAAGTTACATTTAAAATAAATCAAAAATGTCAAAGCTTTCCTAACAATGTTTCTCTATGAAATTATAATACTATATTTCTTTATACAGTGACCAATTTTTTTTGTAAATCATATCTCCTTTGTGTGACACTTCGAAAAATTTAGGTTCTCTTTTCCTTAAATAAAATGTATGTACTGCCAAAGATGTGTAAATATTTACCTGTTAATATCAAAGGAAGCCATCCTCTATCGATTAGATATGCACTACTCATGGTCATGAAAAGTCGCAATTAGTCTTACGCCGCGGAATCCGTACACCATTTATTCTTCTATGTCTAAAACTGGATATTTTTAGAACTTGTAGCATTGTTAAAACCATATTTATTTATCACACCTTCGCGAAGCAAGGTCGTCTATTATATTTTTATGAAAGCCATCTACACTCCGACATCATACCATGCCCACTGTCAATGTTCAAAATAAAAAAGAAATTATAAATAAATAATAATGATGAAACATCATCATGTACACTTCCAGACTACCCTACCTGTTTTCTTTTCAAAATCCACATGACAAGTTACATCTCAGTATCTGATTCCAAATTTCCATAGTCGTTCAAGACACAGCATATATTCCCCAAACAGTGATAAGGTAGTACAATGGATTGACTGATGAATATCGGACAAACGTCATTATCTATTTGTTTATAGTGTGTCATACACTCCCTACCTGCTTTTTAAATTTTCATTAACCAACGAAATGTTAGTGTATAAATGGAGCTATTCACACTCATCTCTGACAAAATCAATTCCGAATAACAAGAATGGGACATACCATACGCTGGTTAGGTTTCGAGCCTTAGAGACGCCGGGTTTGAAGAATAGTAACCAAGGCTTTGGTTCGAACTCCTCGTCATCCACCACCTCTCGTCGTCTAGCAAACACTTGAGCATTCGTAAGTTTCTTTTTTTTAGTTTAGCAAAATTTACTGCTTTGTCATTTTACATGCCAAAGTCCGTTTAATAAGGCAACCTGCATTATAAGGTTTTTGGTCGTAAACTATTGACTATTAGAATAACGATGCATAAGAGATTTTGTAAACAACGTATCATACGTGAAAAACCAATAAACGAACCAAAGGAAAATTTCAATGACTCTAAGCAAGAAACATGAGTTTATACGTGGTTTCATTGGACGTGTGGAATGTAGTGTTCTTGTTACGTATTTGCTTGTTGTTCACTATCATGACCCCTGATACCTTAGCACGTTTGGCATCACGAGCATACTTCAATCTTTTATTGTACGCTAAATGAGCTGCGAAAAGGGTGTTGTCCTAGGCAAAAACTACGGTTCTACGAGGTATGAAAGCCTCGTCCTTGTGGTTTCGTTAGTGACATATTAACTAGCTGACCAATGCGACATATGGCGAAGATTCTCCACGGCGTACACGTAGTTATTTTAGCTCCTATTAAAACGAGACATGCATGGCCTTCTAAGGAACCAAGCATCCTCATGCTTATGTTTTCATTGCACTAAGGCGTTCGCCACTCTTCTCCGACTCAACTTGTTTCGAATTTATGTGCCATGCAAGTGACTACTAGCTGTTGCCATGTTGTGCGTCTTGCAAAGGGTACAGATCGCCCGTTATATCTTGAATGAAGTCCTCTCATGCCACTAACTTATACAAGATGTGGTAATACATGCTAACAGATAGATAGAATAAATCTCTATAGTATACATGTGGGGTCTTATGCGAAGGCAGAGGACAGGTCCAAATATCAGTGTTGTGTTAAAAATCTCACTGTATGATTTTCGTCAGTTTAGCAACAAAAAGAAAAGACAGGTGCAGACAATAGATCATTCTATTGTAGTCACGTGATGATAGTTCTGTATGTCTATAAAAGAGTACTTTTTTTTGCATGTTGGACATTAAAGATTATTCATGCTACTTGAAAGTATAATATTTTTGATGATATAGGTAATATTACTATGCGCTTAGCTATCGAACTCTCGGTTCGCTGCTCCAACTTGGGTGGCAGCTACATCTAGATTAACCGGAGTAATAAGTAGAATCTGATATTTATACTCGATGGGTTAGTGTTATAACAATGGGCATTCCGAACGTTGTAACACAGTGAACTAAACGATGTTTATCCCGGCTCATAAATTTTAGTTAACACTAAAAATATTTTTGAAACTTATTTAAGTTTAAAATATGAATTTAAAAGCCATACGATTTAAAAACCATGAAACGAAAGAACATTAAATATAAGTAAACAAATTGTAACAAATTAATCTAACGACCAGATGTCATATATAAATAAAACCCAATGAGAAAATATATGTACATTAGTAAATTTACAAATTTATGTTCTATATAGTTTCTTTAGATATAGATCACATTGACTCTGTGAAGATTAATTGCGAGCTCGTGATAGTATAGATTCTGTTTAGAATAGAGAACCTATTAATGATACCTATAATCGTAAAGTCGTCCCTAGAGCCAACGGTTTAATCAACATTTTGAAAAGGTAAAACGTTAACTCATAAATGACCATGCCTTTGACCACTTGCATAATTCATTGCATACATTAAGCTTTAGAATGCAAACTCAGAAATTGTCATAATTACTTAGGTGTTTGACTGAGTCGCTATTTGACGTGCCTTAATCCGTTTCTAATCTTCGACGACTAACCGACAAGGTGGGTTTTCATAGCCCATACTCTACTGTTTTAAATCATCTTTTGGGGTGAGAACATTGCTTATTTCAAACGTGTGAATACAAGTACAATTACTCATTACTAATTGGGCTAAGTCCCGATTTAACCTAAGTTGCTATTTGCCCGATTTATCATGAACCGTTAATTACTTGAAAGCGCGAATGTTATGGATAGATCTATTGAGATTGACGTCCCTGTTCGTCTTGAACTGACATTAGTCAAGCGAATACAGTTTCATTTGAGTCAGATTATGGGTGTCCCGGGTTAGACACCTACAAGGGCATTCATTTATTGTTGGTATATGTTAACGATTCGGTGTCATGAGCTTAGACAATAGTAATGCAATTTATATGACTTTGTATATGTTATATTGTCATATGCGGGTGAAATCTTGTGATTCATAAACACTACATTTTTTGCTTAAACATACCTATGAACTCACCAACTTTATGTTGACACTTTAGCAATGTTTTCTCAGGTATTAAGAATGAAGATGCTATATGAAGTCTCATGCATTGCAGTCATTTTCCAGTTATCTGAAGATCACTTGTATTATTTAAAAACGATGTTGTATTGTCTATTTTTATGCTTCCGCTGAATGTTAAACAATTTATTATTTCCTAATTCAAGTGATCCGTTTTCTTAAAACGTCTCATATAGAGGTCGTTCTATATTGCTTAGAAGTATGATAATCATGAAGTCACACGCCCTCGGCTACCATTATACTCTGATATTTTAGGGGTGTGACAGATTGGTATCAGAGCTCTGAGTTATAGAGAACTAGGTTGCATTAGGTAGCACTAGACTATAACTACTTATTTACTTAACATGCTTATTATGCTTCTATTGTCCGTCATTGCTGATTTCTCAAAATATGGTACATAGGAAGCAACAATCAAAGGAGTACATATATATTAAAATGGGATACATGTTAAATAAACATATATGAGATACATATACTTAATATGGGTTACATGTGCATTAAACAGGCTTAACTACGTGTATTTTGAAATATACCTATATCCTTATTTCATATTTTCTTATCTCAGCGACATGTCGAACTCAGATGAATTGAGACACACCGATAACACTACACTGGTACCTCCCAGACTCCCTGACACACTCCCTCAGGTGTATCACAGGAGACTTCCTACTCTCGAATTACTTATTTTTTCATCCGTACCATCATTTTCCCCAACTATCAGACGTACCGTTCGTATGTCTGTTTTGCCCATTGAGCCAAATCTTGCGGAACATGCCCGAATTTCTGCTATTAACCTTAATGATTATCAACTTGACCCTCTTACTCCACCACCCTCACCTTCATCCCCATTCACGATGGCTACTTACCAGCGGATGATTGCTGAAACAGACCCCACCTAGAGAGAGTAAACTCTAACTGCCTACGGGACAGAAACTGGTCAGAATTCGGTGCCTGTACCTGAGACAGCCTTGACCGTATGAGTCAGTTGCATACCATTCTCCGAGGACATGGACCGTGACCCAAATGCCTGTTTGGGAGGAGTTAGAAGCCTTCTGACACTGTGGGATGTGAAGCCCCGGAGTTGTTGGTAAATTTCGTTGGAGACGTATCTGTGGACGAACTGGATTACTCAGCTTTGACAAATATGTGAGGATGCATTGAATCTTTCTAGTTAATGCTCAGGAGGAAGCACGATAGAGAGGAAGGAGGGCACTCGAGGAAGTGATCCAGCTAATTCACATAACAACACTAGTTTCATTTCTGTCGTTTGTACAATCACTAGCTATGGGGTTGTCACGGCTAGTGAACTCTTGTTTTCCCTTACTTTTGAAATAAAACATCGTGTTGCGAATAATAACTGTATTGATTTCAAAAAGACTGCCCATTTGCACTAACTTAAATATCCTCTACGCATATAGATAAAACCCTTTTTTTTTTTTTTATGCATGTCATAACTGTCATTTTTATTGTCCCTCTTATAGAAAATGGCACCCGAACGACGCCCAACTGTCAACCGGAACCCTTCAGTAAACCATTTGACCAACCGAAACAATGTGGATATCAACAGTGGCATTGATACTCAGATGCTCAACCAGCTCATTGCCACAAGAGTTGCTGAAGCACTCGCAGCTGCCACTGTGACTCATGCTGCAAGCACTCAAGAAGAAAACAACCTAGAATCCAACTCTTCCTAGAAGAAGACATGCAACTACAAAGAATTCCGTGTAGTCATGCATGAAAACTTCCATGGTACTGAAGGTACTGTAGGCTTAACTCGATGGTTTGAGAAACTAGAATCTCAATTTGGGATTAACAACGTTTCAGAAGCTGACCGAGTCAAATTTGCTTCTACCATACTGCTAGATGGTGCTTTAACTTGGTGGAACGTGTATGTTCATTCTGTTACTCTCAATACTGCTCATGCAACACCTTGAAGTGATTTCAAGGCTATGTTCATTCAGAAGTACTGCCCTAGGAATGAAATCAAGCAAATGGAAAATGAGTTGTGGAACTTAAAAGTGAAGGGTACAAACCTTACTGCCTACAATCAACGTTTCCACGAACTAATCCTCTTATGCCCTGAGATGGTATCTAACGTCGACCGGTTGTTGGAACGTTACATCGAAGGTCTACCTTTGAGCATCAAGGGTAACGTAACCTCGTCCAAACCAGTGGACTTGCATGAAGCAATTGACATGGCTCACGGTTTGATGTACTAAGTGGTTTAAAAGTTAGGAGAAAACTCGGGTGACAAAATGAAATGGAACGGAAATCACTACAACCCCAACAACACTAGCAATCTCAACCCAAACAAATGCCCAAAGACAGCAAAGATGTTTTCAGCTGGGCAAGGTTCTTATGTTGGCAAGTTACCCCACTACAGAAAGTGTAGACGACACCACACTGACGCATGCCCTCCTACTTATTACAACTATGGAAAGGCAGGACATAAGGCCAAGGACTGCCGAGCTCCACCTCGCCTTGCAAACCAAAGAGGACCCGGAATCTAAGGAGGACAGGGAAGTGATGTCACTTGTTTTGGATGTGGCGAAAAAGGACATTACAAGAACAGGTGTCCGAACAATGGGAATCAAGGCGGTGGAAATCAAATTCGAGGCAACCCGCAAAACCCTCAGAACAATCAGAGGCAGAATCAAGGGAACCCTAAGGGAAGTAACCAAGTATCGACCGGCACTCAAAGAGGATGCAGAACACCTGGCAGAGTATACAGCCTATGTGCTGAGGCTGCTGTAAAAGATAACAATGTGGTGAATGGTACGTTCCTGATCAATAATGTCTATGCTTCAGTACTATTTGATATTGGTGCGGATAAAAGCTTTGTGTCATATGCTTTCAGTAAATATATATACATCCCTCCTACAACCTTAGATACTAATTATAGTGTGGAGTTAGCCGACGGAAAGTCACTAACCACAAATACCATTTTAAGAGGGTGTACTCTTAACTTGCAAAATCACCTGTTCGAAATCGACTTACTCCCTATAGAATTAGGAAGTTTTAACATCATTGTCGGAATGGATTGGATGGCCGAACATCGCGCAGAGGTTGTGTGTTATGAGAAGTACATTCGTGTTCCGTATGGAAATAATATGCTAATTGTACAAGGCGAAAGAAGCGAAGTTAAAAATGAATCAAGATTAGAAGTCATCTCGAGCATCAGAACGCAGAAGTACATCGACCAAGGATGTCAAGTGTTCTTGATTCAAATGATGAAGGAGGAGGAAACTAAAATCCCAGAAAGGCGAATTAAAGATGTGCCTGTCATCAGAGACTTTCCGAAAGTATTTCCTGAAGATTTGCAGGGTTACCCCCGACACGCCAAATAGAATTTCACATTAAGCTGATACCCGGAGCTACACCTGTTGCACGTGCACCCTATCGTCTTGCACCTGCAGAGATGAACGAACTAGCCGAGCAGCTAAAAGAACTTTCTGACAAAGGTTTTATAAGACCAAGTTCCTCTTCGTGGGGAGCACCAATCTTATTTGTCAAAAAGAAGGATTGATCCTTCCGAATGTGTATCGATTATCGTGAGTTGAACAAACTTACAGTGAAAATCGTTATCCTTTACTAAGGATCGATGACTTATTCGATCAGTTACAAGGATCCAGCATCTACTCAAAAATTGACTTAAGGTCAGGTTATCATCAGTTAAGGGTTAGAGAAGAATACATTCCCAAGACTGCTTTTAGAACACGATACGGACACTATGAGTTCCGAGTTATGCCTTTTGGTTTGACCAATGCACCTGTGGTGTTTATGGACCTCATGAACCATGTGTGCAAACCATACTTGGATAAGTTTGTGATTGTGTTCATCGACGATATTCTCATATACTCCTGCAATGAGAAAGAACACGAGGAACACCTGAAAACTATTCTGGAGTTGTTAAAAAAAGAAGAATTGTATGCCAAATTTTCCAAGAGTGAATTTTGGATCAATACGGTAAAATTCCTCGGTCATGTGATTGATAGCAGTGGTATTCACATAGACCCAGCTAAGATTGAAGCAGTTAAGAATTAGGCATCTCCAACCACTCCTTCGGAGATTCACCAGTTCTTAGGTCTTGCAGGCTACTATAGGAGATTCATCGAAGGATTATCCAAAATAGCTAAGCCCATGACTGAGCTTATGCAGAAGAACCAGAAGTTCGATTAGGGTGAAGAACAGGAAGAAGCTTTCTAGCTATTGAAGCAAAAACTAAGCGCTGCACCTATTTTAGCACTACCGGAAGGCAGTGATGATTTTGTGGTGTATTGTGATGCATCCATAAAAGGGTTAGGTGCCATACTGATGCAGAGAATGAAGGTTATTTCATACGCTTCCAGACAACTAAAGATCCATGAGAAAAACTACACCACTCATGATCTAGAATTAGGAGAAGTAGTGTTCGCCCTAAAGATCTGGAGACACTATTTGTATGGCACAAAATGTGTAGTATTCACTGATCATAAGAGCCTACAACACATCTTAGACCAAAAAGACCTCAATATGAGGCAACACCGATGGATAGAACTCCTAAGTGATTACGATTGCGAAATTCGTTATCACCCGGGCAAGGCAAATGTCGTAGCAGATGCCTTGAGTCGAAAGGAAAGAATCGAACCGTTACGAGTAAGAGCCTTGGTTATGACCATTGGCTTGGACCTTCCGTCACGAATCCTTGAGGCTCAGAAAGAAGCAGTTAAGGTTGAAAACATTGAAGCAGAAGATATTGAAGGCATGCTAAAGAAATTAGAAGCCCGCGCTGATGGAACATTATGTTTGGATAATAGGAGTTGGTTACCATGTTACGGTGACATGAGATCTTTGATTATGCACGAATCGCATAAGTCAAAGTATTCTATTCATCCAGGAGCCGACAAGATGTACCATGACTTGAAGATGTTATATTGGTGGCCAAACATGAAAGCTGACATCGCCACATATGTTAGCAAATGCCTGACTTGTGCCAAAGTTAAGGCTGAACATCAGAGGCCCTCTGGTTTATTGGTCCAACCCGATATACCAGAATGGAAGTGGGAGAAGATAACAATGGATTTCATCACCAAACTACCCAAAACGGCAGCAGGATACGATTCGATTTGGGTCATTGTTGATCGTCTTACTAAGTCTGCGCACTTTTTGCCAATGAAGGAGACGGATTCAACAGAAAAATTGACAAGGCTGTACATGAAGGAGATAGTAGCAAGACATGGAATACCGGTGTCAATCATCTCCGATCGTGATAGCCATTTCACTTCGAGAGTTTGGCAATCTTTGCATAAAGCATTGGGTACGCAGTTGGACTTGAGTACTGCTTACCATCCTCAGACCGATGGTCAGAGTAAGAGGACCATTCAGATATTAGAGGACATGCTAAGAGCTTGCGTGATTGACTTCGAAAATGGTTGGGATTGACATTTACCCCTAGTAGAATTTTCGTACAATAATAGTTATCACACGAGCATTAAATCTGCACCGTTCGAAGCACTTTACGGTAAGAAGTGTCGTTCGCCTGTTTGTAGTGCTGAAGTTGGAGAGGCACAACTCACTGGACCAGAGATTATTCACGAGACTACGGAGAAGATCTTTAAGATTAGAGGTCGCATGCAAGCTCCACGTGATCGACAAAAGAGCTATGCTGACAAGAGGCGTAGGCCCCTTGAATTTGAAGTTGAAGATAAGGTTATGCTCAAGGTCACGCCCTGGAAGGGCGTAATGCGATTTGGGAAACGTGGAAAGTTGAACCCTCGTTATATTGGACCCTTTCGAATCATAGAAAGGATTGGTCCAGTAGCGTACCTTTTGGAATTACCTCAAGAACTTAGTCGAGTACACAATGTGTTTCATGTTTGCAACCTAAAGAAGTGTTTGACCGATGACACCCTCGCTATTCCCCTGGAGGAAATCCAACTCAATGATAAACTTAACTTCGTTGAAGAACCTGTAGAGATTATGGACCATGAGGTCAAACAACTCAAGCGAAGTAATATACCTATCGTTAAAGTCTGTTGGAATGCACGTAGAGGTCCAGAATACACGTGGGAACGTGAGGACCAGTTCAAGAGCAAATACCCCCACTTGTTCGCGAACCCACAATCTCCTACACCGTCATGATTTTGGGACGAAATCTTCTCACCTGGGGAGACTGTGACACATCGTAAAATTTATATTTCTCTTTTTTTCATTAAGTAAGATTTTGTACCGCGAAATTTGCAAAATTTCCGCTAATCTCAAAAGAAGGTTATTCTATAAACGACATGCATTACTTCATGTTATAGAGAGCCTTAATAGCACGCTAATATTACTATTATCACTTTTATGTCTAAAAAGATATTATAGAGCTTGTAGCGGTAAAAACCATACTTATTTCATATTTGTGAAACGAATCCATTTACTTGTATCATTTCATAAAACCATCTACACTCAAATAAACACCCGCGACCAAATTTAAAAAAAAAATGGCTAGACATCATCATGAAGATGCCTTACATAACTACCTCACTTATCATTCTTCTTTCATTTCAACACTTTCATATGACATTTCACGTCTCGTATCCTTTCAAATTTCATCTGCTACTTTCAATACATGATTCAATACTCAAAAGTCAAGGATAGTGTACACTTTATAAAATAGTAATAGGAAAGAGTTAATTATGACAAATAGTATCATGAAATATCACTATTAACATATGCAATTGAAAGTCTCAGTAACTAAGCCGACACTAGTGGTATAAATTAGGTGCCATGTACACTCCCTTCTAGCACAACTTATTTACGAAAAACAAGTGAGAGCGAAGAAGGTTCAAGTTAGGGTTCCCGTTAGGATCGAGGGCTGAGAGACGTCGGTATAAAAAGGGGTAGTAACCAAAGGTGGTTCGAGCTCCTTATCACCATCACTCTCCTCATCGTCTAGCAAGCTTGGACCTCGGTAAGTCTCCCTCGTAGCTTAACGTCTAACTTTATCATGTCATTTACATTATAGTCTAACGAGTCTCAGTTTTTCATGACTAAGACACGACACACATGGTAAAACCCATGCATGATCCGTGTGAACATGCGCATGCCAAACCCTTTCGTCATACCATGCATGAAATATCGATGCGTAGGAAAACTAGTGTGAACATATCATTTACGAAAATGAATAACGAACCAAGGCAATTTATAAAAAGTTTAAACATGTACGTTGGCTCACTAGGGATGAATAGACGCTAGGATTATACGTGGTATACGTGGGACTTGGATGTGTGGCCTCGGTAGGATACCTTTGGACGTGACATAATGACATGGGATGAACCACAACGAGCCTTTTGCTCGCTGATTTGGAACATCACAGACCCTGATGAAGGCAAGCAAGTAGTGCTCGTTGGTTCGCATCCAGGCCTCGTGAACACTTGACACCATGAGGCGTACCATACTTGTACCCAAATATGACACAGTGGGGCTGCTACCACTGTTGAAACCATGGGTTTCGCAGCATGCTACTGCCACTGTCGCAGCCATTTGGGCTGTGAAAAAAAAACACAACCTTATCCTTAGTTACGACCCTTATCTATCTCGTGACTAATTGCACATGTCGCAATAAGGCCACCATGTTTGTATCCAAGCGCGACACAGTGTGCTGCCACCACTGTTGGAAACTACATTGGTTTTTCCGCGGCTGGGCACTGCCACCCACTGCGTTATTACCAATGGGTCACGAATAACTCGACCACACCTTTAGTTCCACTCTTATTCTATCTCGTGACCAACCTTATAGCATGGAACCATACGAGTTAACAAGAAAACCTAGCTAGTAACATTTAAGGGTGCGTTTGAGAGAAGGAAGAAAGCCACAATAGTGGCCATTAACCCACTGATGGGGACACACGACAGAAAAACAGAAATGGGAGAAGGGGTAGGCCATGGGGGGGGGGGGGGGTTGTTGGTATAAAAATAATGCACACTACCACACACATGTATTTTTACTTTAAACAATTTA
This sequence comes from Tanacetum coccineum, assembly GCA_026074375.1. NCBI lineage: Eukaryota > Viridiplantae > Streptophyta > Magnoliopsida > Asterales > Asteraceae > Tanacetum > Tanacetum coccineum. The sequence goes on from BQNB010045175.1 coordinate 21,965, forward strand.
GATGGAAGGGAGTGTTAGACTTGCGTGTTTCGGTCCTTTGGGTCGTTTCGTAGTCAAAAGTTTCAAGAAAAATTTTGTACAAACTACACGTTAACGGAGCAAGGCTTACTCAAAAAGTAGAAAATGTATACGATTTCGGATAAACAAGAAATAATAGCAACACATTTAACTTGTAAACGTATAAAACAAATTTGACACGGCTTTTATATGAATTCCTTGGTACTACGATATTTAAACGCTTAGTTGGTTTAAAGCGTAAATCTCTAATGAAGAGATATAAAGCTAAAATATGAAGAAATCTAAAAACGATCGAGCACTCTTTTAAAGATTAAAGGACACATGTGGTCAATATGGAAACTTAAGGGCATTAGCGACAGGTAATTAATTCTTATCGATTAAGCGGGTCGAACGAACCGTGAGGTATAAAACTGATAATTACACAAATCAATTGACGATTACGGTATAAATAAATAACACGATCAGAAATATATATAACCATAGTAAATTACAAATAGACGTTTACATTTTCTTTAGAAAATAAATCGTCGCATAGACTTGTGAGTAATAAAATTGCGAGTTGATAGTAAAGATTTCCTTCTAGAGTACTTATAAATTAAAGTCGACCCTAGAGCCCCAACGGTTTAATCAACACTTATTTAAAACGTAAAACTTAACACCTAAACGACCTGTTTGACCATTGCGCCTAAGTTTACTGCATACATTTATATTTAGAATGTATAACATCTAGGATAATTGTTATATATTACATAGGTGTTCATGACTGAGTCGCACAATTTGCGTGCCAATAATCGCATTTTCCAATCATTCCAACGATTAACCGTCAAGGTGATTATCATAGCCCTATACTACTATTTTAAATCATCTTTTGGAGTGAGAACATTGCATAATTCAAACGTGTGTAATACAAGAACAATTACTCATTAACGAATGGTCTAAGTCCCTATATAAACCCAAGTATCATATTTGCCCCAAATTACATCAAGAACCAGTCAATTGACCATTTGACCAATTTAGGTTGGTTAAGTGAGCGCGACTGTTATGGATAATCTAATCGGGAATATGACATCCCCTGTTTTGTCTTGGACTACATTAGTCAAGCAAACCCAGTTTTTATTTGAGTCAGATTACGGGCGTCCCCGGGTTAGACACCTGCAAGGGCATTCCATTCATTTGTTCGGTATATGTTTTAACGCTTCGGTGTCAAATGAGACTCAGACCGCAATATAATGCAATTTATATGACATTGTATCTGTTATTATTGATCACTATCGAGATGAAATCTTGTTGATTCTTTAAACAATTTACATTTTCTGCTCAAATTAAAACCTATGCACTCACCAACTTTATGTTAAACACCTTAGCAATGAGTATTTTCTTTAGGTATTAAGAACAAGATGCTATATGAAGTCTCATTCATTGCCAGTCATTTTCCTGTTATCTGAAGATCAATTAGTACTATTTAAAAACAATGACAATAATTGCCTATTTTATATGCTTCCGCTGAATGTTTAAACCAATTTATTATTTCCATAATAACATATTGATCAATTCTTAAAATGTCTCATATAGAGGTCCGTTCTGTATTGACTTAGAAGTAGCGATAATCCTGAAAGTCACACGACCTTATGGTCTCTGCCACATTATACACTGAAATTTTGGGGGTGTGACACGTCACTCTTCTCGTCACAATTCGGGAACCCCAATTTAATCACCAGTTTCCTTTACTTGTGACGGTAGGAAGTGTCTTTCAACACTTGGAGTTTATCGGTAACTGTACTAGAACCACTAAGATGTGTCATTGTTAAAGTCCCTTAAAGCTCTTTTTTATCCTACTTTCTTTCAACTCGTGCTTACTTTCTTTAGCCCAAAATTACTTCAGATAACAGATCAATACCTTTTCCACGTGAAACATCCACCTTTTCCTTTCCTGTAGACTTAGTCTTCACTGGAGTCTCTCTGAAAACAATACCTGCAGCTGGAGTAGTTGAAGATTTCTTGGCAGATCTCTTAACTCGTTTGCCTTTCTGGACAGGTTCTTCATCTGCTTGGACAGGAATACTATCTTTCTTAGAGGAAGACGCTTTCTTGAAAATTTTTTATAGTCAATCTGGGAGGTACAACACCTGTAGCAGCCAAGAATGTCTTGTAAGCCTTGGATTCCTTCATCTCAGGACTGGTCAAACATTCAGGTAGAACAGCTCCATAGATCTGAGATGATTCCCTTTTCGCAAAGGACAAATCTTAAACAGGACGTTAATTAGTATTCATCTTTGAGAGGCGTGCATCTCAATTTTGTTTCAACAGGAAGTCTGCCTTTGTCTCTGAATAAGAAAGTAGGCTGAATGATAACTCATGGTGAAATGGTGAGGGTTAGTAACCAGCTTTTTCTTGCATTTTGTAGACTTTGTTCTACGAATCGATAGATGCGAAGTCCCTTCCCACAGTAATCTAAATATCTAACATTTTTCTAATGGAACATACCCCAAAGGATTGCAGCTCTGAGAACGAAGCTTTCCAAGACACAACAATCACATTCTAGAAAACTCTGGTTTGATTAAAGCAGCAAAAGTTACTCCGAGGGTTTGACGCATCTGATCGACTAACAACATCATTGAGTGATTGATCTCCCTCGGTATTGCCCGAGTATCTCTCTCTCAAGAAAGAAACAAAGTGTCTTCTTCGAAAGGAAGGGGATCAATTCTCTATCCTGTACTCTTGGGCAAATCTAAAAGATATATCTGAAGACTTCCAAAGTAAGCTTGAATCGTTTCTTCTTATCAATCTTGAATCTGTAGAAGGTGTCATGCTTGTACACGGAATTCCAGAACTGGTGCATGTACACTTCAGGGATAGCATGGAATGAGAGCGATAGCATCTAGAACGACTTGAAATGTTGGTTCTCTTGGTGTCAATCCGCGAGGGATTCTTCCATTGCATTTATCGATATCAATTCTATTCTCCTTGGGAACAAGCTCAAGATAAAGCTTGGTTTGTTGAGCGGTGATGGAAGACATGATTTTACTAAGATTTGTCACATACAGTTCATATACAAACAAATATATATAGAACAGATAGACAATTTAGACCATGGTGCACGATTATTGATGTAGGATAGGATTTACAAAGGGGATAGGCAAACAATTACTCGGCAAAATTGATACACATGCACACAGAATGCAAAGAACTAATACACATGCAAACAGGAGACACACATGTACATATACCACATTAAAACTAAATATGGCTAAACTATTGAAATCAAGGCTAATTACTAGATATATCTAAGGAAAAATATACTAAGCTTAATCACTAAGTGGACAAATAGGGATAAATTATACATAGATAAAGGTTATTGGATTACATTACCAAATGATCAATAAGATAAGAATCACACTAACGAAAAAAATCAAGTATAGTTCGCCTGTGTTAACTAAGCATGTATAATTCGCCTGTGTTAATTGAGCATGTATAGTTCACCTGTTATACTTATGCATGTATAGTTCGCCTGTGATAGTCTAATGAACGTATATCTTTCGCCTTATACAAAAAAAGTAAGCTACACCTGTTGCAAATACAAAATCTGTACAACAGCGTTCTATCACTTTGTTAATCAATCTAATCGAATTGTTCTTTGCCTGAATATCAAGCTATGTATTGTTCGCCCTCTGTGTACAATATCTAGTATGTATAATTCGCCCCTATTGCAAACTTTTTTCATAAACCATTTAACACCCTTTCAAGCTATAGATAACCATATTAAACACAACATCAGAGCATCAATATATCATTCAAAAACATCATTTTAATATGCAATAACCACATTAATCTTATTCTTGATTATGTACAACCCGAATGAACACAAAAACCCAAAAGATTAAAGAATTTACTCAAGCATAATTAAATAAGAAACACTCAAATGCACTTAAACAGTCCATTCTAACAATTTCTAAAATCCAAACCTATGAATATATTCAATTCTTGAGCCACATATTTTCAATCATTTTCGACATCAAGAATCCTAAATCAAAACCCATGAAGAAGTTAACCCCTATTTAAAACTGATTTGGGCACACAACTAAGAACCCCCCAAACAAATTTAGACTAAAACCCCCCAATCATTTATCTTTTTATCAACATTTTTGATGGTGACAAAAATTAAGGTTTGAAGTATTTTGGTTTTTTGTGGCAGTAGATTTCCACAATTCGGTCCCATATATAGAAGCGTGTAATGTTAATTACATGTGTACCTTAAGTCCTTCACTCAAATAATAAAAAATATTCTGTGAAGGTCCTTAGATTTAACAATGGAGCAAAAAAGCGGTTTATGAGTGTGTTTGATGCGCTTTCGTTCGTGTATTAAAACAAGGACGGGGCCCAAAAGGGGGTGTTTTTATGTTCTGAATCTTTTGAGAATTTAACATAAATGCCCCACTGTAGGTTTAAAGCACTTCAAATTTTCTTAAAAAACTTATCCAAAGGAAAACACAAGTTTCTAGCAAAAAGGCAAAACAAGTCCCTATAGGTTTTAGTAAACAAAAAACAAGTATTACACAAAATTGCATTAAATACCCCTATAAGAAATTAAACAAAAATCAAATAAAGCGCCGATTGAGTATTCTACATTTATCAACTCCATCATTAATATATTCACTCCGACACCATTAAGAACCTTTTCCGATTGACACCTTATATACTTATGAAAGCAGATGAGATTTAACAGTTTTTCTCCCCCTCAAAATATGATCGTATTTCTATTAAAGAGCTGTAACGTTATCTTGATAGTTCAAAATTGTCATTAGAAAAATGATATCTAATGAATATGAAAGATGACTTTATTCTAATATTATTATGAAAAATCAAGCTCCCAAAAAATAAGATTTCTCTCATATTGACACATAAGCGCACTGACAAACTTATAACTTATGGAAATATAATAAGCACGGGTGGTAGATGCAAAAGTAATCACAAGCTTATGCACTGAATAAAAAGTAATTCATCTTCCCTAGAAAAATAAATTTATACCTCCCGTTGTGAGTGCAAGTTGTCTTTTTTGACGACATCACTTGCCTTGAAGATGATGACCGGGTATAACTATCAGAAACATATAAAGCAAGTCAGTTATTGAAAGCCTTATTGAAACTTCTGCTCGAACTTCATATACAGCCCTCGTATCATTATTAAATGAATTTCTCTCTAAGGCCGTGAAATGTTAGATTTTCAGAAGACAGCAGAGATACATATTCTTTATATTTTTTTAATGATATTGTAATTTTTTTTCTCTCAATTTTTGAAAAATTTAATAAAAAGGAAAATCTTTTTTGGATTTTTTATGTTTTCATATATACATATATACAGGATATGAGTTACCACCATCACTTGTCCGTTTCCTCTGCCAGACGTTTCAACGTTTCTGGAGACATGCTTCTCATACCAAACTTATCGATCAAGAAGTTAAATCTCTCTTGAGGCAACGTACTATATAAAGATTCAGCCAGTATGGTATTCATTCCGGAACAAAGTATTAAGCCTCCACGATTCGATATTCTCTACTTTGCTCCTTTATTAACAGTAAGCAAGAAATATCAATGTGCAACACACTCTCATGAATGATAAACATTGTTGCGCAGCATAAAGTAAATCGCCACTCTGTGGTTTCGATTGTCATATAGTTAATCTTATTGAAATATAAAAACGCAATCATTCTGTTAGTTTGTGAACACATCACATCGGATTTTGTGAGCAACATCCAGATAAGGCAATATATTCAGCCACTGTAACTTGATATGGCAATGCTCATTTGATACTTTGACGACCAGCTAAACAATTATTTGTCACACTAAGACAAATGAAGCCGCTTATCCCGATGTACTACGTCTAGTGTCCTGACACCCCGCGTGATCGGCATATCTTGCATAAGCTTCGTGAGTATGACATATCTGAACCTTAGAGTACCATAAACCCCTAGTGAATGCGTTCTGTTAAGGTATCGAAAGTATCCGTTTTTCAACCGCTGAAAGTGCTTTTCGGTAGCTTTTAGCCTGATACCGGTACACACAAAAATGACAGACACCAAGTTAAGGTAGGATCCTACGGATGTAAGATACATTAAGGATCCAATCATGCCACGGTAAAGTGTAGCATCAACTGTTTCCCCTTGTAGATCTTCATCCAGTTTCTTGTTTTCAATCATAGGTGTGTCGACAAAAATCAGTTAAGAAAGCAAACCAAGAATTTTTTAACACCTTTTCAAAGTCAGTATTTAAATTGGTTTATAAAGATACCTCTGGGACTTTGAGATATTTGTAATCCTAAAAAGAATGACATTTGCCCCATCATCGACATCTTAAACTTATTGGTCATCTAATTAGCAAACTCATCGCATATGGCAGTATTAGTTGATGCAAATATTATATCATCAACATAAATTTGTACTAGTAATATGTCGTTTCCAGCATGCCGTGTGAAGAGTGTAGGGTCAACTGCACCTTTGGAGAAATGTTGAGAGATAAGGAAGCTTGACAGCATATCATACCATGCACGTGGTGCTTGTTTCAGACCGTAAAGAGCCTTTTTAAGCTTGTACACATGTGATGGGTTGTCTTGATCAACAAATCCTTCTGGTTGAGAAATGTAGACCTCTTCTTTGAGCTCGCCATTCAAGAAAGCCGTTTTAACATCCATTTGGTAGATTGTCATATTCTTGTGAACGACATTTGCTACGAAGATACGGATGGCCTCTATTCTAGCAACCGGTGCAAATGATTCCTCAAAATTGATACCCTCTTCTTGTCTGAATCCTTGAGAAACTAGTCGAGCCTTATTCTTTAGTACCCTGTCCGATTCATCTGTTTTGACCTTATAAATCCATTTGAGTTTGATCAAGAACACGTTGTCTGGACACGGCACCAATTCCCAAACTTCAAGTCTTTCAAATTCATGAATTTCTTCTTGCATTGCATCGATCCATGACGATTCGGTGATTGCTTGTTTGAAGTTCTTTGGTTCTACTGAAGTTAAGAAGGCATCAAAATAACACCACATGACGTCAGTGTGTAGTTGTTTTCTGGTGGAGACGGAACGAGAAGGATTACCGATCACGTTTGCTATTGGATGATCTTTAGTCCATCTACCAATGTGTGCCAATGAAGTGTGGATTTGTCTCACATTAGATTATGATCCATTAGAATTTGAGTCTTCATTAGGAGATTCATTAAGAGGATCATCATGAAATGTTGGTGTTTTTAGTGATTCTTCAAAACCTTGAGAAATAATTGGAGAATGTTCTTATTCTTGTGATGTTGGAATGCTTGTTGATGGAGCATCCTGGTCAATTGAAATAGACACAGGAGAATCGGCTAATACTTCAGCTCTTAGAGCTGCATCTTCTTGAACTGGAGATATAAAAATTGTTAGAGGGTTAAAGTATTCATCGAACATTGGTTGAAACAAACGATCCCAGTCATCTCTTATTGGTGGAATACAAGGTTGTTGACCACTGCATAAGTGGCTACAGCGTTGCCAATTTCCTGTTCTGTTCTTCCATGGGGATCTTTTTGAAGTGGCTGGAGCCTCACACTCCAAACAAAGCAACGATGACATTGGTAATTTGCCCTTGGGCTCTGGGTTGTTGTTGTTGCGGTTGTTGTTGTTATTGTTGTTGCGGTTGTTGTTGTTATTGTTATTGCGGTTGTTGTTGTTATTGATTCGCAGTTGTAGGCCGGTCCTACGTCCTTGGCCAGGTGGCCAAGCTTCTTGCTAGGTATTGCATGTTGGTAAATTACCAAAGGACCAGTAATGGTTGAAGTTAACTTGTGTGACATAGAGGTTTAGTCCCTTCATCAAGCGTTTCTTTAACCATTCACTCAGGCGGCATAAAGCCTTGTCATGTGTGCTGCCTTTTTGTTTGGTTGTTTGGGTAATTTCGAGGAGTGTCTTCAATACTTCTCTTGTTTCTGCTGTCTTCAGCAAAAGTGATAATTCTCTTATCTTATTCAGTGCCATCTCAATAGCCTCTGCAAGGTTTTTGGCTTCGATGCCACAAACACTTGAGTAAATCAGGTCGGCCATTCCACCGACATACCTTTCAATTTTGTCAGTCTCTTCAGGAAACATCCTGTCACACAGCAATGCTAGTTCCTGGAAACGTTGGTTGTAAGCTACCACATCGGTGCCTTTTACTTTTAGGTTCCACATTTTCTGCTCAATCTTTCTTGGATTTCATTCTCGGATACTATTTAGTGTCTCTTCTTTTAAAGTCAGTCCAGTCTTGCATATGCAACATCATTAGTCACTGTCTAACTTGTGAGTGTCACCATGTTAGAGCCAATTCCATAAGGTACAAGTGGCAAACTTCACTTGATTATCCACGGTGCAGTTACTTATGCGAAACACGGTTTCCATCCTTTCAAACCACTGGGTCAAGTCGACCACTCCTTCTGTGCCCCTGAAGAATAAGGGTTGACATTTCATGAAGTCTTGATAAGTGCACTCCCGAACAGCGCGTTCATTCCTTCTCACACCTGTTCCCGAGGTATGGCTATCATCGCCATTTCGGGTGTAGACGTGCTGCCATACAGCAGTGACACCCCTCGTCGATTCATTGGCCTGGTGTTGGGCATGGTGGACGAAGTGGTAGTAGTAGGAGGTCTGTCGACTGGTGTTGTGTTGCCTCAGGGTTTAACCTCGTGGGCCTTCCTCTTGGTGCCATTTTCTTAAATCATAAGAAAACATAATACCCGTTAGATTTCAAAAATCTTAACCATAACCCGATGTATACATAATAAATAAAACGAGATAAACACATGGGTAAATACACAACGTATTGGAAATTAACAAATAGACATTCTCACAAAAATTCGATTTTAATATAAACATAATCCCGCTTTCTATATATAACTTGGGAAAATTTATACATGATTGGTTTATAATACATTACGATCACTACACTTAGGTACAAGACAAAAAAATAACCTAAAGCCATACGAGCCGAGATATACTCATAATACTTAGTAGGCTGTACAAAGTAGCATGCATGAACAAAGATCTATAAAACAGAGTTGCTAGACAAAACCAAAAGATCTATACAGTTGCTAGCTGGGGAAATACCCATAATACTAACAGACTGTACAGTAGCTACTGTCATAAACCAGTCTAAGCACGGTACTGGGCTCCTTCTGGTAGCTCTGGCTTTCTGCAGGATCTTAGAGGTCCCTGTGTCCCTGCAAGCTCTGATCATTGAGTCTTGAGGCTCTTCATATCTTTAATGCCTCCCACTAATGTCTCTGTCTCGCTGGTTGCTTTTTAGCAGATCTGTAATCTTCGTCTGTCTCTCGGTTGCTGCTGTAATAGTGATTCGGATGGCTGAGCATGGAGTAGTCCGAGATGATATGCCCTCGGAAGTGTCCTGATCGCAAGATTCCATCGATAGTGCAAAGAAGAAGGAGGAAGTGGGGGGAGAAACCCCCCCCCCCCACCCCCATCAAGGAACGAGATACTTGCTTTCTCCATCATAAGGGCAGTGCGTCTATGGAATGGCCTATCCCTGTACAACATGCATCATCCAGCTGAGAATATATGATCTCATCCTCCTGGTCAATAGTAGTAACCAACTCAGTAACTCTCTGCGTTGACCACATTAGGGGAGGTCGGTGCATCTCCTGGATGGATCCTACCAGGTAATCCAGGATCGTAATACCATAGCCTAACTCTCTAGACGTCTGGCGTCCTGGAGCGGCATCTAACATATCAGCAAATCTATAAAGGTCTGCCCTAGTTGTGGCAGGTCCAACCTGCCTAGCAGTACCAGCTGCCGAACTCTCCCCGACCTCGTATCCAGGACTAGGAGTAGTACGACACGGCCTCTTACGAAGCGGTAAACAAATCTCAGGCCTCTCAGTCTCATGAACAGGAGATGGTAGTGCATCTCTCTGTCTAATCCCAACAGCTCGAGATCCCAGAGATCCTAACATATTGTAGGGCTATTGGGTGGTTGTGTGATGGAATCGGTAATTTGTTGGAGAGGGTTTATGAGGGTAGTGGTGATGAGTATGGTAGAGAGAGGTGATGGAGTATGGAGAGAGAGGTCGATGGTGGTGGAGTAGGTAGGCTAACAATCTCTCAGCAACTTCCTGGAGAGGATCGGTGCCGGTGCTGGGGTCGGTTAGGATCAGGGTCAAGGGAAGGGAGGTAGGGACAACTTGTTTAGGAGAATAGTAAAAAGGGACAAGAAGATAAGGGACTTAATTATATGGAGGTAAAGGAGGGGAAGGGGAAGGGCGGCAGGGTAAAACATGGGAAAGGGACATCTAGCGTGACGCGGATAAGCAGGTATGGGTCCTGGTCAGCTGGACTAAGCAACAGCGCAGGGGGTCGCAGGTAGCTAAGTGCTCTCCTTCTGCATCATCATCATCTTCTCGTCAGATGGCTTGGCTCCTCATCATCCTGTCGTCTCCTCTGTCAGCAGGATGAATAGTTCGGCTGGTTCCCTCCTCTAGATCTCTTATCTCCTCCTCGGGACTCACTCTTAGGATCAGGAATTAGGAATGTATCCTGGGACTCAGTAGTAGGTGAGGGGCAACAACGGCAATGCTGTCCTCAGCCGTTTAGGACATGTCCTCTGGTTAGAACTCGGGTAAAACAGGCTCCGGAACAAATGGTCAATAGGATAGGTGAGGTGGTGCCTGCTACGGCTCCTCAAGGCAGGCATTAATTTAGAGACGGTGGATCCTGAAAAATAGGTCCTTCGGGTCTTGTGATCCTATGTCAGACTAGGTCTCATATGAGCTGGGTTATCTCAGTATACGTAAATTGTAGAATCATCAAATGACATGCTTGAAATGAAAAAATCAAAAAAAGTGACTTATAGAAGTATATTAATATAAGACTATTATTTTATATAGTCATTATATTTATAAACACGTATATCATTATGAATGTATATAGCTTGTTAGTTTAACGGGAAGCCTAAGAGTTTTTGATACCGAAGGTCCGTGAATTCCGATACTATTCTCTGTGGGGTGTCAAAAGCCTGGTCACCTAAGCCGGTCTCGGCTGGGATGTGCCGAGAAGAAAGTCGCTACATGGAATGATCTCGCCTTCAAAATCATAATTCTTGGGGGGAACGTTATGCTTTTTATCAAGTTTAGAAGGATTACAACTTTCTTAAAATGTCGATTGGATGGTCGAAATTCGAAATGAGCACATACACATTTATAGATATTGATCCATCGGGAGTGAAAAGTTAGTCTAGGCTTACACAAATTACAAATATGAGTAGTGTTAGCATCTTAACTTGTATTTAACAATGATTTTGTTTTTAAGCTTGGTTTGGGGCGGGTGAAAAATCAAAGACGATGAATTTATCCTTTTGGACACTATTTATAAGTGCTTCTTGTTCCGTGATCCTAAAAGTTATAATTTAATAATGAAAGTCAAGCATGTTGTCACTTGTGAAAAAATAAAAATATATATATAAAAAAGAAATGGTAAAACGTGGCGTTTCAAAACTAGTGATTTCTTAATCCCCTTAGATGAACACTTAGCTACTTTTTGAGGTAATTAGTCTAGGGGGTTAAAAATTTTGGTTTTCTAAGCGTGTATTTATGACATTGCGTGAGGACACGACAATAGCATAGTATGAGGGATTTTGATATGTGTTTAATCACATATTACTTTTCTTTATAAAAACGAGCTTAAATGACCGAAAACAGATATAAAATGCATTGTATATGTCTGTTTTTGTTAAATGTGTTGTGCAGGTAAAAAATATTTATAAAAGGAAAAAAAATAAAGCCAAAAAGGATAAAACCGAGCACGGGATTAGAAGAGCGTGAGAAAACGGAGCCGATGACGTGTTTATCTCTATGGGCTAATTCGGACTCATTTATTAGGCCGGGTTAAATTTGATAAGACATGAGAGTTTCTATATTAAGCATAATAACCAGACTATTTCCAGCCCAAAAGTAATATACCAAGCCCAAACCCGGTCCAAGTCAACACAACTTAAACACAGTCAAAATAATAAAAACGTGTTACTATTTACTCTCTTCCCCAAATTTACACTACAACGAGTTAACATGAGTAAATCTACTCTTCACACGCCCCCTCTCTTCTAGAAGATCTATGTGGCACACCTCTGACATCATACCCTGACACGCTGGCAATCCCGAGGTGTCTCATTGGCTGAAAGGACGTAACAACCTGATTGTACATATGAAAAATATATAGGAAAAAGAAATATACTATCCATGATTTATAACGCTATCATTATAAAATCTTACACATACCCATACCTTAATCATTGGAATAATACCAATCACATGCTACGATGCAATTTCAATTTGAAATGAAAGGCATAGTAAGGATTTCTCTTAAACAGTATTAGGAAAAGAGCATCACTGGCTAAAACAGTATCTAGAGAACATCATTATGATCAATAGTAGCTTAGGACATTCACATGTAACATTTCAGTGATATCAACCATAGACGTCGAGTTATAATCAGGAACATTTATGAAACAAATACATCATAAATAAAATCTGAAATACTTAAGTAAGAACTACTACGGTTCAAGATCAAGTTTCGTTAAAGTGTAAGAGCTAAGTGAGTGTCGGCCTTAGAAGAAATAGCAACCAAGTTCAAACCTCATCACCATATTTCTTTCTCGCCATCTTTCAACGAGCTTAGGACCTCGGTAAGTCATCCTTATAAATTAACCTTCATATGTCATTTACTTGTAGTTTAACAAACCTCAACCTTTCATGACGTACACAATGACTTGGCATGGTATAAATAAACCAGCGTCAATGGTTCGCATAGAAGTAAACCTGAAAGAATGTGGTTATACATAATTAAAATGAACGACGTGCGAAGAAATTATGTTAACAAAACGGCTTACGAAGAAACTAGAGTACGAACAGAAACTTGCAACGACTTTAAACACTTACGTAACATGCTATGTTGGCTCAAAAGGAACGCATAAGATGTTAGGGTTTCGCATAAAATACTAGAGTCTTAGTACAAAGACCGCTAATGTCCATTGTCGTTTCGCACCTAGGCCTTTGCCACACTTGTCTCGCGACCAGACTACTACCCTACTGTTCTTAGTGCCCAGCTGCTGCCACTGTGGCTTCGGGTTCGCTGTGGTCTGCCACCACAGTTGAACCCATGAAGCTTCATAGTGAGCAGCTACTACTACCACGACCTTTCTAGTTGCGAAAAACACCACCACAACGCCCCTAGTTTCGGTCCTTTGTCCTATCCTGTGACTAATAGAACCCTGCGAGGTAACACGAAAACATGAATATAAATGACTAAGGGCGCGTTGGGTGCAAGAAAGACGCCACAACAGTGGCCCTAAACCCACTGTTGGGCTGCGACTCAAACCAGAAAAAGGGGAAGAAGAAGAATAACCATGCGGGTTTAAAAGGGAGATGATTATACATGCATACATATACAATATAATAAACAAGAAAAACCTATATATATGTATTATTAAGGGTGCGTGAGTGGGAGACAAAGACCACAGCAGTGGTTGTCTGCTGTGTTCGACCCAAAACAGAAAAAGAGAAAGAGCAAAAGTGGCCATGTGAGTCTATATAATATAAAAATAACACATGTGGGTATTTTTATATAAAGGAATACATGTAATAGGCAAAAACAAGAACCATATGGGGTCGAATGGAAGCCACAACAGTGGCCCTGGGCTGCTGCTTGTGTGCGTCAGTAAGTCAAGAAAACAGAAAAGAAAACGAAGTTATAGTCCACGGGAGTTTGAGTACTTTATAAAAATGCGACGCGTAATAGTATAATTTTCCTGTATAGATACCCATAATTGTAAAAGTCATTCTTAGAAGCCAACGGTTTAATCAACGCTTTGGAAACATAAAACGTTAACGCATAAACGACAATACCCTTTTGACCCATTTGCATGAACCATTGCATTAAGTATTGTTAGAATGTAAACTCAGACTTTGTCATAATTATTTAGGTGTTTGACTGCGTTACTTTTGACGTGCATTGAACTATATTCAGTTACAGACGATTAACCAACAAGGTGAGTTTTCATAGCCCCTACTCTACTGTTTTAAATCATCTTTTGGGGTGAGAACATTGCTTATTTCAAACGTGTGAATACAAGTACAATTACTCATTACTGATTGGTCTAAGTCCCGATTTAACCCAAGTTGCTATTTGCCCGATTTATCATGAACCGTCAATCTTTGTGAGCGCGAATGTTATGGATAGATCTATCGGGATTGACAATCCCTGTTTGTCTTGGACTGACATTAGTCAAGCAAACACAGTTTCATTTGAGTCAGATTACGGGTGTCCCGGGTTAGACACCTGCAAGGGCATTCATTTATTGTTGGTATATGTTAACGCTTCGGTGTCATGAGCTTAGACAATAGTAATGCAATTTATATGACTTTGTATCTGTTATATTGTCATATGCGGGTGAAATCTTGTGATTCATAAACACTACATTTTCTGCTTAAACAAACCTATGAACTCACCAACTTTATGTTGACACTTTAGCAATGTTTTCTCAGGTATTAAGAATGAAGATGCTATATGAAGTCTCATGCATTGCAGTCATTTTCCAGTTATCTGAAGATCACTTGTACTATTTAAAACAATGTTGTATTGTCTATTTTATGCTTCCGCTGAATGTTTAAACAATTTATTACTTCCTAATTCAAGTGATCCGTTTTCTTAAAATGTCTCATATAGAGGTCGTTCTATATTGCTTAGAAGTATGATAATCATGAAGTTACATGCCCTCGGCTACCATTATACTCTGATATTTTAGAGGTGTGACACATTGCATGTTTCTTTCGATTGCAATTAGGCTTATTTTCATGCATTGCTTTAAGCACTTTTATTATTTCTTTATATCTTGGACTAGTATCTTTTTTTAAATGATAATTGTTGTTGTATTGATTTCCAGGTCTGATTAAAAAGGGCACTTCACAAAAAGGTATAACCTAATTTGAGTTGTGACGGCATTTGAGTGTCTATCAAAATATAGTCCCTTTAGTTGCAATTTTCTGTGTTGTTCAATATAGGTTTAAATGCATATGAAATAGAGGCAAGTTCTGATAATGGTATTTGAAACCAGGCATATGTTTAATGGATAATTACATAAAAGAGAAACTAATTGCACTATGTTGTGTGGCTGACTAGCGTTGCACACGGGTTGTGTATAATTGTTGATTGCGTAATATTTCTGTGAAATGTTGATGCGTAAGTATGAGTGTGCATCTAATTGAAACGGGTCGCGTAATTTTCTGTGAAATGTTGATGCGTAAGTATGAGAGTGCATCTAATTGAAACGGGCCGCGTAATGTTTAACAAAATAAGTTTAAAATAATTTGAGTTATATAAGTTAAGTTAAAAGAATGTTAAATGCATACGGCTCTTTCAAAATAATGTTAACAAAAGAACAATAATAATTAGGTAATTTCCAAAACTGCGTGTTTTAAACTTAATGGTAACTTTCGGTTGAGGTTATCCGATAGAATTCTTTCAAGTAAGTGGTTTAAAATACACGAATGATTGAGTGGTGTCATTGTAATACAAAACATTTTAGTTTAAACACCTTATTGTCACCACACACAAATTAAATGTTTTTCTTGGATATGTTATATTAAAAGTGATACCCCTGACTTAAAGTAAAAATCAAATTTAGCTAAAAAGAAAATATGTTTAAAGAGAGCTTGCTAACTTGTTGATTGTCAATAGTTACCTTAGTCGTTAGCCATGAGAAACTATCATCCATAAATATCCCATTCGACAAAAAATTAATATTTGATTTCGATGAGGCGAAGGTGATCCTTCGTATTAAGGTTATATCCTTTATATTGAATATAATTATTAATGTTGAATTATTTTTTTATATATATCACTTGTTATAACGAAAGAAACCAACGGGTCAAAAAAGTGCTACTAAAATTGTGTCACTTTTGAACAATGATTAACTAATTTGGTTGTATGGGTTTGACCAAGGTGGCCCGCTTGTGTACTTGAACATTGTTATGTTTCGACCACAACAAGTCTTGTCATCTATCTATACTACCTTATAATGTATTTAGCAATATTGTTCATCATATGCATTTTTCAATACAGTCAACTTGTAACTGCTAGCATTGATATGTATCATCAGTTGAGTCAAATTGCAACTGTTTCTATTGATACAGCTTATTGTAAAAGCTAACGTTGTAACATCTCATAATAACAAGGATATATATAAATCAAAATAAAATAAAATAATAAACCATATCTACTATCTTATAAAGTGTTTAGTCTTGTTAATAAAAAGAGTTTAAAAATTTTAAAATAGAAAAGATTGTTATAAAAAGAAATTAATGGATTACTCATGTGGTTTGAATTTGCATGATAAAGGCTCATTAAAAAGATTGCTAGCATAAGACTAAACACTTAGTCCGCGTTTGGTTTGTGTGTTTAAGAGGGTTTGGCATGAAAGAAATATTAAATCCGTTGTTTGGTACTTCTTTTGTGGGCTCACACCCATGGATCATCCCCATTTTTGAATTCCACCTGACTTGGTGGCTTTTGACTGTGTATAACAATAAAACATTTTTATTTTATCTTTAGAAAATTCTCATCCATACAATTAAGGCTGATTATTTATTTCCCTTTTAATTTTTCTTAAAAAAAGCTATATCTCATTAAATGATTAATATAATATATATATTTTTAAAATAATAATTAATTTTCTCTCTTCTTATTTACTTTCAAACCTTTCTTAAATCCAAATTCAAATCCAAACCCTCTTACAAACCAAACGCCTCTTACTACTTAATAAAGGCTTACTAAAAACGTTTAGCCATCACAAATTTTTTAATTATTATATAACCATCACTTAAACAAAAGACCATATGTTTCTCATTAACCTTTTTAAGCCCTCATCAACCTATCAACTATATAAAGTCAATACACAACCAAATCTTTAAGTATGCAAACATATCATATCAACAACATAGATAATAAAAAATTGATCACCAACATTGTTACAAATTCGAATAGTGATTGTTGAAGTTGTAGGTGGAGTACATCCGACCCACTATGTAATAACTTGATGTCAAATTTATCCTTTTCTCCCGTCATTGATTCGATGATTGTTGACACAGAAGTTAGGTCGGGTCTTGTTTCGTCCAAATAGGCAACTATTCGGGTTTGTAGCACCTTGTTCTTGTATCAAGTGAACTTGTTTGAAGAAACCTGCACAAGGAATGAAACACCGTTAACCTTATCGTGGGAGCGGATCCCACGATTAGACTCCGACGTGAGAGTAAGTATATAACTTTGGGAAGTAATTGAATGTAACTAGGGATTTTTTTAAGATACATGTATTGATGACAATTGTGTTTCTTTTATAGGCTAAATAACCCTTAGGGTTTCCATATCTTTCAGCCCAAGACACGATCGATATAGTAGGGATTCGGAATTATCCTAACCTATTTAAATAAGTAAAGCATATCTCTTATTTAATTAGGTTATCCCTTCCTAAAAATAGCTCATCAAGATACCGAGGCCACGAACCACGTGCTGGCAGCCACGACCCTTAGGTCCAAGTGGCCGTGACAGCTACGTGTGGGCCGAAGGCCCATCGTTAACTAACAAGCCCGTAATAGTATAAATGGGCCGGTCCAGTCCATACTATACGTCATCATGTCCCCTCAGTCTAGGAGACGTGGTCGCGGTCAGGATCGCGGTCACGGTTGCTAGACTACCAAAGACCTCGAACTTTCCTGAAAACGCTTACTCTCCTGAACTGTTTTTTGAGCCCCGCAATGCAATAATAGGACCCATTTATCAAGAAACAGCACAAACAGGTGAATGATGGGACGCTTGGGCCATAACCTTTTCACCTTCCTCTTAATCTTAACCATCCAAAAAGATAGTAGAGGATACGTGTCAATCATATACCGAGGCACAACTATCGAGGACACAATATAAATAGGGCAAGCGATCACTGTGTATGTTTCTACATCTTTCCAATCGAACCGCCATTTTTACACATAAAGCTGCACAAGTCATTTATACCCACGGAATCCCATCACCGCAGGTTAGTACGCCACGCCCTTTTTGAAACTAATTAAAAATGGGTAGGGATACAATACAACTTGAGGACGCCGTATCAACCATCTCCAAAGAGTATCTTCTAGAGTTCACCTCAGAGTATGGTATACCAGAGAGCTTGCATCCTGAGTTGCCTGGCCCAGAGGAACCCATCGTAGAGTTTCCGAAGGGCAAAGTCGGTGTTTACACCAAGTTTTTTGAATTTGTTAACTTTCGCATCCCTATTTCACAATTCCTCTTCGACATCCTTGGTCATTACCAAATTCATCTTTCATAGCTGTCAGTGATAGGCGCAGCCAAAGTGAGTCACTCTGAAATTAACTGCCTCGTCCTGAACATAATTCCCACACTGAATTTATTCCGTGTTTTCTACGTTCCTTCCTACAACTCGGGATGGATGTCCTTTAGCAAACAATCAGGGAAGAACACTCCATAGTGTTATAAAAAGCCCCTTGACTCCCTGAAGAATTGGAACAACCGATTCTTCTAGGTAGACGAGAGAATATTCCTTACCGTCGTGGAATGGCGCACAAATGCCCCAAAGGATAAGATGCCATCAGCAGACTCCTATTCCGCGGCGGATGTAACGGCATTGAACACACACCGCACCCATATCCAAAAACAACCAGAAACCCTATTACGCCTAGTAGGGCTGAGTCGGAGCTACTTTCTGGGGGACGACGTGTACCCTAGATTCCTCTATGACGATGACCGGGGTGGATGTTTATAAATTGTCTTTACCTTTCTCACATATTCATGAAGATATACTAACAATTCCTATGTGAATGCAGATATGGACTTGTTTAACTTGATCAGTGCCCCGAATCCCACCAAGGTGAAGACCGAGACTCGACCTCGCACCGCCCATGAGGTGCCGCTACTGACTACCACTACAAGCCGTGTTATAGATATGAAGGACACGACTGTAGTGTCAAGATCCTCAGGGACACCCTCCGCCCTAGAGAAATCACTGCTGGACTTTGCCAACGAAGACCCACCCTAATTAAATACTGAAAGGGATGGGATGAAAGATCAAGTCCAGGACGGATCGTCACATGAAATCCCACTTGTAGAAAATGCAACGACCACGGAGGTCGTTCTAGAACCAGATCTAGAGAAGGAAGAGTCCGCCATGATGCCCCTTGTAAATAAAAGGCGTCGCAAAAGGGGCAATGATGAGGCGGAAGCAAATGCACCGCCCAAGGTGTTGAGGAAGGATCATGCTGCCTTTTGCCCTGCACAGAGTACCCTCGGAGGGAAATCCCTAGCTTCAATAGGGTTAGATGCGGGCTCCATCTTCTTCACGCCTACTACAAAGGACGTTCCTACTGCTGCGAAGAGCGTGAGCGATCCAGATCCACTGTCTTATGCAAAATTGCAACCACACCCCAAGCGAGACGTTGCCCAGTAAGTGATCCGGTCCTAACATTTTCTTTGTTTTATATTATTATTTTGTTGTTGTTTTTTCAAAAATTGTAGTCATACTAACAAATCACATGTGCCTCGTAATGTGAATGCAGATCTTCCAGGAAAATGACTACCGAGATCCCCACTGGAAATGTTGCTACTACGGAGGTGCAAGGAATGTTCTCTACGGAAGGTTCGGCGTCAGGGAAATCGACCTCCTTCCCATCCATGGACGGGTCGCCAGGAGGTATCTATCAGCCGGAGTGGGGCGTGACCAACAACTATCGCGTGGACACCTTGGACGCATGCCAAGACATGGTAGATCACATAGTACCACCAGGGTACTTCTTTGTATTGCGCCACTTGTCTAATAATGACTTTCTGAGCCAGTATAACATAAACCTGACACGGCAGGTGGCTATGGGTTCTCAACTGAGGCTAAGATTTGAACCAGAGGCCAAATTACTAAAGAAGGCCACAGCCAAGATAGCCAGACAGGATCAGAGGATCCAAGTGAGGGAGAAAGAGATAAAAAAGCTGGATCAAGAAATTAAATCCCTCAGGGCTGTGGAAGCAAAAGTGCACGACCTCCATAATCAGACAAAGAACTTAGAGTCCCTGCTTGAGGCCGAGGTAGACATGAAGAAAGCCACAGAGGCTAAGAATATGAAACTAGCTAAGGAATTGGAAAGCCTCCGCGTCCAGTTCTCGGACCTCTAAGTTAGCAACAATCAGCTATCCCATCAGGTATCTAACCTTCAAGTACAAGTCACAGGGGAGGAAAAAATAAAAGCCTCCTTTGAAGAATTCAAAAAATATAAAGACGTCAGAGTTGAACAATGTTGTGCGAAGATGGATGCACGTCTGGATAAGTTAAGTATGGATTTTGATGAGGAGTTATATCCGCATATGTTGATAGCGATCGCGGGTCGGCGCTGGGTCATTAGGCACGGCCTGCGCCTGGCCGTTATGAAGTGGGCCGAGTCCATAGAGCTAAGGCAGGCATTTGCTGACGTTGTGTCTGCAGAACTTGTTAAAGGTATGAGCGAAGGTCTGAAACACAGTATAGAGCATGGGAAGGCTGGCCAAGACTTAGTGGCTATTGAAGCATATAACCCTGAGGCCGATAACAAGTATGTCAAGGCCCTCCAAGACCTAAAGGATCTAAAGTACTCGTTGGTGGATCAGCTGGAAAGATTGAAGGATCCCCCTATGGATTTAATCGTGGCATCTTTACACTTAGAGAGTGATTCTGGAGAAGATGCCCCCAGTGGATCCATGACCTTTTCCCTAGCTCCTCCTAATTAAAGATCCCCATATACCCCAAGGTATGCGACCCTAAAGATCCTTGGGCATTCAAAGAAGAGATGATGTTGGAGGATGTCATTGCGGCTAACATAAGCTAGGCTAAAATAAAGAAGTGCAGGGTGGTTTGTCACACCCATGGGATTGGTTTCACTCATCATGCCAGATCTGAAGGCATCCCTATATCCGTGCCTTCCATCGTTCCCTAGGGGATGGCGATTCTGTTGGTGGATGCCGCCACACAGACTGAGGTGGCTGACGAAGAAGATGAACCACCTCCAAGGATACAACGACCCATTTCTTTGCCACCTTCTTATAATTTGGAATGGGAATAGTGCAGCCTGTTGTACTTAAATAATATTTTGATGTAATGTACCCACGGATGTCCGTGGGTAACCATATTGTACATTAGTTCCCTGTTTATCAGTAATGTATCTTATGTTGCACTTGTAGTGACTTATATGCTCTGTGGGAGTCTTTGCGTATGTAGCTAATGTCTTAGGTACGCAACAAGCAATGATACATAATCCATGGCCTTTGGGGTTGCAACCCTCTTACACTGCAAGCAATTATTAGGGTGCTTAACCTATAGATATCCAAAGATATCCACCATATTGTGTATGCACTTATGGAATAACAAGTAAATTATACTAAAGAAAAGAAAGATTTACTTAGAAAATTTTCATATAAAGAAGGGCAGGGTTAGCTAAACCCCGCGGAGTTTTATTCATAGCTTAAAAACAAAAGGTGGAATAAAAATACAGGGATTACCTTATTAAGAGCCGTAATCATAACGCAAACTCATCCATGCCGTAGCTCAAAGATAACATTTCTTGAGATTGACGATGTTCCATGTCCGTGGAAGGACCGTTCTGTCCATAGACCTTAGCATGTATGCTCCATCTTCGAGTGCTTTCGTGACCTCATAAGGTCCTTCCCACTTTGGGCCAAGCTTCCCCCCATCCACAGCATGACTTGCATCATTACTACGATAAACAAAGTCTCCTGGTCTAAAAGTAACACCTCAAACCCTAGCATTGTAGTACTTTGTCATTTTTAATTAGGCCTTGGCTTCACGATTTGCTGTGCGTTAACGCCTTTCTTCCAGTAGATCCAAATTTAGCCGTAGCTCCTCGTCATTGTGCAGGGCGTCCACTACCGTGGTACGGTACGTTGGCATTCTGATTTCCACGGGTATGACGACCTCTGTTCCATAGGTCAAGGAGAAAGGGGTATCACCGTGACTTAACTTAAACATTGTACGATGGGCCTAAAGGACATGGGGGAGTTCTTCTATCTAATTCTTGTTTCCCTCACCCAGGCGGGCCTTGATTCCTTCACCCAAGCTCCTATTTGCTCTCTCCACGATTCCATTTGACTACGAATGTTTCACTAAGGCAAAGCGTTATGTGATATTCAACTTTTCACACCAATCCTTAAACGGGTCATCGCTGAACTATTTATCATTGTCTGAGACTATCTCTCCCAGAAGGCCGAAGCAGCACACTATGTTGCCCTACACGAACTTCTTCACCTGACTGCCTCTGATTGTCGCCACGGCTGTTGGAAACACGAAAAGTGTCGGTCACTTCCAAAGTTGTAATAATCTTAGCTCGTAGTTAAGTATAAGGATTAGATTA